>BGNK01001171.1:130190-165192 GCA_003297005.1 Symbiodinium sp. clade A Y106 | reverse complement strand
CTTACACTTACAATTTCATTTACGTATCTTTTTTTATCTGGGCGCAAGATGCTCAAGATGCTATGCTCAAGATGCTCGCTTGCTGCCAACCCAGACCCCCCCTTAAATCCCGGTAAGTAATCATGCTGTTCCTATGCTGCCCTTGTGGAATCCTGGTCAACTGAAACAATCGGGTGAATGCTCCTTCCCCGAGGTGGATTTCCCACCTGACGTCATCCACCCCTGCAGGACCATAACAGGTTTACGTTTGTCGGGTGCAGTGCAGTCTATAAGGGGAGTCCTCAGTGGTGTCTTTGACGAGTAGCCACTACGCTGGCCGATCCACATAAGTGGCGATGAAAGGCAACCGTTAGGCGCCCATGTAGTGCTTTATGGAGTATGTTACATCATGCGTGGTGCTTATTTCATCGCTCGTTGAGGTGGACCGTGTAGTCTTACAAGCCTAGCCCACAATATGTGGGGGCGCACTCGCGCGGGGGGGTTCGTCCCCCCTTACCCTTGCGAAAGAGAGAGAGAGAGCGAGAGAGAGAGAGAGAGAGAGCGACAAGCACTTACATTGCGGATAGAAACAGAGACATACAGAAAGAACGAAAGGCTAACCGATAGATAGATAGATCGATAGGTACATAGATACTCCAACAGATAAACAAATGAACAACAGATAGAATCGTAGAATAGAGTAGATGGGTAGATGCATAGATCGACACACCGGTAGATAGTCAGGTAGGTGGGTGGGTAGGTAAGTGAGAGAGAGAGAGTTTTCTTACCTGGCTTCCCCAAACTTTTTTGGGGGGCACAACAGAGCGAGAGAGAGAGAGAGAGAGAAAGAGAGAGAGCGCCTCACCAGCAATAGTCCTTCTTCCTTTGTTTGCAACGATCTGCTTGTATGTCGTTGACCATCCCGAGCCGAGTTGCTGAGGGCAGCTTAAATTCCTGGAACAGCCCATATTTCCCGTGGTGTGTTTTGCAACTTCCTCGCACTTGTCGGGTGCGCATAAAGCGTGCGGTCAACGGAGAAACCCCTTCACCCTAGGCCTGGCGAAAGAGAGAGACAGAGAGAGAGGTGTGCCATGCTTTGCTCACGTGCCACACGCCCGTAGTCTTAGCCTGGGCTCGCCCCTCAAGCCTGGTGAAAGAAAGAGAGAGAGAGAGAGAGAGAGAGAGCGAGAGACATAGATCAGTAAAATAGATAGGTAGACAGACAGGTACGCAGATAGACCGATAGATACATGGATGGATAGATGTGCTTACACGTAGTTAAGTAGATAAACATTAAGTAAACAGATAGATCGACAGATAGACAGACAGGCAGGGAGAGAGAAAGAGAGATAAGTAGTTTGCATCAGGACGTAGAGTCAGAGTTGGTCCAAGGTTGTTGGATGCTTTGAGCTCCTTCCAGATTCATTGTAGCTGTGTTGATTGGTAAATGACTGCACATGCGGTGTCAATCGAGGTCTTTGTCCAAGTTTTCTCGTGCAGGTTTGCTAAGTGTCAGAGCATTCGTCTCGACACAGCAGATCTCCGCAGAAGCTCACCGAAGCGGAAGCAGCTGCGGGCTTTGTCGAATTTTCCCACCGACCCTGGTTTTGAAATCGCAACAAAATGCATGAGAACCCTGGCCCTGCTCCAGATGCCATCAGGTGCCTTCCCCGGAGAAGTCGGGGCAGTCCAGTGAGCCCCTGGCGAGTCGATCCAGGAGGCTTTTGCTTTTGCCCTATAGTGCTTTTGGTTCAGAGTGAGCATTACCTGGTCGATGACCGGGAGTTTACGTGTCGGTTTGAAGTCCTGATTCGGTGCACTTCGGTAAAGGCTGCGAGGCAGATTGCATTAAAGCGGAGAAAGCCTGTGACTAGGGCTCGGCCAGAACGGACGCGATGCACGATCGTCCTTAGAGTGCACTTTGCTTAAACTTAGTTCGAGTCTCTGTCATTTTGAAGGATACTGATACTGGAATAGCGGTCTTGTTGTGAACATGGTGCTTACCAGATGATGCCGGCGTGTCTGGGTAGACAGGTTAGCAGCGAGCTTAACGTGAGCAGTGTGATTGCCTGAAGGTTGACAGGGTTCCGAAGCCCGCCGTGCAAGTGACATGGCGAAGTCATGCCAGTGTCTTGTCCTCCAAGTCCTATGAAAAATGCCGTGTTGCAGACGCCGGGACTCCGAGAGCTCCAACTTCCAGCGCGACGTTTCGGGAGGCTCAGGCCACAGTCCCAAGCTGGGATCATCTGGTAAGCTTCCGGGCCTTCGGGCTCCGGGCTGCTTCGGTCTCGCAGCTCGCAGAACTCGCGTAGGCTTTGCAAGGAGGGCTGCAAGCCGAGTTAAGCCAAGAAAAAAAGGAGCCTGTTGGATGCAGAGTTTCAGGTTTCTTGATGATGAAGACGGGCACTACCTTTCTTCGTGAGAAAGAGAGCGTCCGCAAAGAACGAGCTTCCGCGATAGTCGTGGCGTGGGCCACGAAACATGACGCATATGATGCATGTGATGCATGACTTGCTCCAAGCCCACTATTTTGCCGCCTGCTCAGTTCCAAGCTGCTCCGAGATCCCGCTCCAGCCAGGCATGGGCAGTAGGTTTTGGAGGTTTCGGAGAAGAGCTCTTGAGCGTGTTCTTTCTTGTTGATCCGTGCTACCTTGCCTGTTCGGAGGGCCGGAGGGGCGAGGAAAGATCCTCGAACATCAGGGGTTGCATGCCAGTGGCCGAGTACATGAGGGTGCTGTTGGATGAAGCAAAGCCACACCCCCTCCCCCCTGTTTGCCTTGAGCCGAAGAGTGGTCTTTAGCACGGCATTGTCGGGTCGATGCGCAGGCGACCGCCGTCACTTCATTGTGCACGCTTTAGACTTCGCTTCCACCCCTTGCTGACGAATCCGCAAATTGCCTTTATGTATATTCTTCAACGTGACACCCCTTGGCAGGCGTGCCCGACCAGCCACAGGCGAGGCCTTTGGTCTGGGTTTTGTTTTGTCAAAGCTCGATGTTGATATTCATACTGATACTGTTCATATTGTCAACTGAGCAGAAGTTTGCAGGACGTTCTAACGGCGGGTTTTGAAGATCAGCCACACCGCCCACAACAGGCTCTTCCAGATGCCCACATGTGCGGTTTGCCAGTGGTCCCGAGCCAGGCCCTGAGCCAGGCAGGCTCCGAAGCCAAGGCGCCCAGCAACTCAGCTTTGCAACACCGCAAGTTGTTGCATACTTCCCCAAAGTAGACGCATGATGGCATGCCACTGTCGGGTGTGCCGGTCGTGCATCATCCCTTGCTTCATGCCTACTGGGATCTCTTATCGATGTGAAGGCATCTCTTGTCAGCTCTCGTAACGATGCTCAACCTGATGTGTCTCGGAAATTCAGACAGACCGAAAGACTCCTTCAGACTGGAACCGCAAAGCGGACCAAACCTGTGCTGGTCAGAACGATGTCTTGGCCCAGCTCGGACAGCCTTGGCCTTACTGTGATGCAGCTTGAGCAGCTCTTGGACGACTTGATAGGACCGATATGTAAGCCAGAGTCTCAAGACAACCCAGATTATGGTGTTGGCCAAAGCTGCTGCCAGCCTGATGTAACGTTTGGATTCGCCTTGCTCTGGATAGTTTTGATCGTCGACGAAGATGACCTCAATCCCTCGAACTCTATAGCATAGCACCAAAGGCTTGAACAAAACTGGCCAGACACAGACGAAGCTTTCTCATCTCTCTTTTGACAGGCTAGTCTAGCCACCACAGGGTTTGATGTCAGTCGAAGATGACCAGTGGTCCTTCGAAAGTCCAATGATCTATCATTAACATAAAAGGTTGCATGCTGAGCAGGAGCAGCTGCAACTTCGTTTAACTTCTTATGGCCAGCTGGTCACAGCCGTAGGCATGCGCATGCATTCTACATCCCAGTGGTGTTGCGCGATGCCCGTCCGGCATCTACCTCTGGTAGTCCAGCCTAGGGAACCTGAACATTTTCTAAGGGGCTACGGGGAAAAGGTGCTGCTATACCAAGTACATAGAGTCCATAGAGCGTCCGGTGGCGTCAAGCAGGGGCCTCTCTGGGTCTCGCGACTCCAAAAGCCCCAGCTCCCTGCAGTGCTTTGGAACTCAAAGGATCCGGCAATCACAGCAAAAAGATGCTCCTTCCAGCATCTTGGCCTGGGCTTGTAAAAGGCTTCACGTAAGCACGCTGACGCTGTCATTCTCTGTTTTACTGTAAGCAAGACTGAGATTCAGGCTTGGGCCGAATTGACATTGAATTGGTCGGCAAGCCAGGCATCACCGGTCACCTGCCACTGAACCCTGGACTCCAATGACCCTGCAATGCGGGCCTCGCCCTTGCTAAGTAGGAGGGAATATATTGAAAACTAAGATGTTGCACTGGGCCAGTTGAAATTTGTTAGTTTCTTGTTTCTTTGCCCGGCTTTGTTTTTTCGACAAGTTTCTCACCATGCTAAGTGCTCAGCATGTTGCCGAACTCATCACTTGTTGTTCTGGCCCACGTGTCAGCACGCTTGTTGCCATTGCTGTCAGTTTGCGCTTCCCTCACGAGGGGGACAACGAAGCTTTGACACCACTGTTGCTGTTGGCAGGTGTCACGTTTATCCAAGGCCGGGCGGCCAGCAAGGAAGAGCCCCGAGAGGCCAGGTCTCGACAGATTCCGATAGATCGCTGAGCTGATAGACCTTGCAAAGATACGCGGCTGAGCCGCGATCCCAACAGCGAAATGGCAGCAGCACGCCACCGCCACCAGCAAAATTAGAGCTGCTGCCTGATATAGTGGTGATGATGGGGAGGTTAACATTGAAGCAGAGCTGGCCCGGGAGCATTCTGCAAGCGCTTGCTGCTGGACACGGAACCAGGACCATCTTCATGATGGTTATCATTGCCAACGAATCATTTAAGACGAAGGCAAAAGTCCACCAGCAACACCAACACCACCACTTACCGACAGTACGAAGTGCCGCACCCCCGTCACCCCTGCGACCCCTCCCCGCACCATCACCACCACCAACACCGCCAGTACTGTACGACCACCGACCGCCAACCACCGCCGCCGCCGCCACCACCGGGTAAAACTCTCGACCCAACCCTGAACCCCTGAACCTCGACTGCGGCGAGGAGCCGCCCTCCGGTCGACCGTCTTCAGCTGTGGGGCATCGCGGAGGCGATCAGTTGGGTACATGCTGCAACTTCAAGGGGTTGGGACGCAAGAGCGCCAAGAGTCATGATCGTAAGCTGCTGGTGCACTATGGACTATGGACGTGGCTAATTACTTACTTTTGAGGTGCAGCACTGGAGTTCCCTGCAAGTTGTTTGGTTCAAGTGGTGTGATGGAGGTATGTCTCTCCATATATATATATATATGTCTTGCCAGTAGTTTTTATGTGAGACATCTGTGATGGGACGTGAGATTTTTTGTTGCGCTGGAGAGGCGCCTCAAAGGATCGCACAGGGGTGTTGAAAGAGCCACTGCTTGAAGCTCCGGTCTTGAGACTTGAGCTAGGTTCAGCTAGATGCAAAAAGTTCTCTGATTTGACGAGGACCAGGGGACAGCAGCCTTCTGGTGCCGCCCGCTCGCGACGCCTCCAGGTGCATTTGCCTGGGCTTGAGAGCTGTACTCCCGGTCGTGTTACCCGATGAGGACCGGACCAGCCGGCGAGCCGGTACCAACTCCACAGCCACAAATTAGATCATGCATGTGTCATGTGTGACAAGACAAGGTGGGGGGAAAGCAGAATGTTTCAGGGTTGATGTTCTTGTACGAAGAATGCAAGTTCGAGTTTTTTGAGCGGCCAAGGCCGAGCATTATCCACGCAGGTGACATGTGATACATGTGAAACCAAGAGAGCAGACATCCGGGAGATCGTGTCCTTTGGTCGTGCTGCTGATGCGTTTCATCCTGCCTCCTGTTTCCTACCTCAAGCGTCTCGCCGCGCAGAGACCGCGAATACAGTACTTTTGTTCTAGTCACTGTTTGACGCTCGATGGCAGCTGCTACTGCTACTTGTCTGAACTTGCGCAGGGTGACGTTTCAGGCAACACTGTGCTCTGAAGCCGAACCATCCTGAACTGCCTCATAAGGTGCTTTCTGCCATTGCAATCGGGCGACATCTTGCGGCTGAGGTTCCCAGGTTCTCGCGTTCGGTATACGCAGACGCACTATGGCAGATCCTATCACTTGATGAGTCGGATGCAGGGGAAGGACCGGCTTCACCTGACTTGGCTTGGGAGCTGGGTCCTCTCTAATGCCCTGCGAGAAGAATGTCATGGAAGTTGCTAAATTTTATGAGAAGCAGGCTGAGAGTCATATACTTAGGGTGTAGACGGCTTGTTGGCCCAAATCTGTATCACTGGCAAACATACCAGGGAGCATCCGGAAGGTGCTTTCGGTACACCTTATACCACCAGCTCTCGAACTGCGAATCGGGCTTGGTCAGTCAAACGATAAACAGGCATCGCAGAATACCCTGGCATCGACAACAAGTTCACGGCGACGGCGACCGTAGTACGAAGCACTTGAACAACAAAGTGGGTCATGGATCCAGTGCTATGAAGCTGTACTGTACTAGGAGAAGTTCCCCGAACTACAGTACTGTGAGCAGCCGTGGTGCTGTAGTCCACATTTGGTTCCAACCACTTCAAGCTGATATCATGAGCCCTGAGAGCCCAAGCAGGACTGTTTACTATCCTCAACGTCAAGAACTCATTCCTTCAAGTAGATGTGGGCTGCGCGCTGAAGCGACTTGGGTGCACAGCGGCTTTCTGCGAGCCCAGATCTTCGATCCCGAAGGCCTATAAAGGCATCGCTCGATGGTAACTTCGGCAACCGTGAGCGACGCTTTAGCAAGCCTGGTTCACATCAAATCGAAAGAGGTTGGCTGGGTGCCGCTGCTCAGGTTCGTAGCATTGGTCTTCGCTGGACTGCCCAAATACCCGTGTTTTTTGGTCCTGAGACGTGGCACGACGGGTTTTTACTCAGGAAGTCCGCTTCGTTCCCCAGCTTCGACATGGACCGAGAGCGGACTGAGATACGAAATCAGGCCGATCAGATTCTGTCTAAACTGGTTCGGGGCTGCAAGAAACTGAGAGTGCCACGACGAGGACCGCATGTTTTTGGGCAATTGTGAGGTCAAGTTTCACGGAAGCTGTTCAAGCCATGATGATTGCCGGATGGGGCACTATCTAGGTCTGATTTTTTTGGTATGTGACAGTTTTGTCGAAAAAGCAAAATGTTATTGTACTTGCTTCCTAGTACTTCATTTTGATTCACATGCTTCAGCATGGTTTTGCACGTCGTGCTGGTAGTAGTTATCTTGCGTTCACTCATATCATGATTTGGCATTATTGGCGCTATTTAGCCAGATCTTGAGACAAGAAGGCTTAAATCTTTGATACGATGATACAAACGTTATTGGCACCGTGTTTCCCCCTTATCTTTTCTGTTGCGGGGAGGGGGGAGGGGTGCATGGGGCGGGGCTGTGTTAGGGGGGGGGACATGCGTAAGAAAGAAAGGAGGAAAAGACATGTAGACAAAGCGATCGACAGTGAGAAGTTAATACAGAAGAAAGCCAGAAAGAGAGAACGACCCGAGTTGCACAATACCCTGGTCTTGTAGCGGTGAGGGTCTTAGACGTGGTTTCGGGGGCAGGGTACGCAATTGTGCATTCGGGGGAACGCCTCTTTCCGCCCCGAATAGGGGCCTCTCAGACGGACAGCTCGCGGACCGTTGGGGGGTAGGCCTTCGGGCCAAGGGTCTCTTGAGGCCCTAGACCCATGAGCAAGTAAGCAAGCAAGCAAGATACTCAACCAGATAAAGACAGAACAACCAAATCAAGAACGAACGATAGAAAGAACTATGACAATACTCGAAACAAAACCATACAGTACTGCAAAGCATGATAAGAACACTCCTAATTCCATCAGGAACGATGATGAGTCAATGAGAGCAGGAAGGCTGTGTTTACCCCCCCCCCACCCCAAAGCACACCTGCCAATGCAGGACTTGCCGAAGCTGCTAAGCAACATACAAATGACTTTATGCTGTTCTTTGCAACGTAGTACAGTTTAACGTGAGGTAACATCATTTACTTTGTTAAGACATAGCCCAATGTAACAAGATTTTGTTAATCCGTATGAGGCTATTCCGTGATATACTGTATCATAGTGTAGTACATCTGTGTATACTAATTATATTATCTTATACAGTCTCACGTTCTGATACAGTTTGATCCAAACTTAACCTTAACCTGTTTTATCATAGACTAACCCTATAAGACTGCCGCCGAACCAAGCCTTTTTGGAGCCGGCCCGCTGACGCTCAGTACCATGGCTGCTCCACTGCTTCACCGATTACATACCTAGAGGGCGCACATTGTTTGCCATCTGGATCAGACAGCAAGACCGGTACTGCAATGCGTGAAAAAGAACGCTCATAATTCCACCAGGAACGGTGACGAGAGCAGGAAGGCTGTACATGCTACTCAAAATATGACCTTACAGTTTGAGTGTTGTTTATGAAAAACGAGTGTTGTTTATGTTAAGCGCAGGTTAACTTTGGATCACTGTATCAGGTCACAAGACTATGAAGTAGTACACACAGATGTAGTTCAATTTGATAGAGTATTCTACAGCATAGCCTCATCTTGTTGCGTGAAGGCAGGAAGACTGTGTATTCAAGGCATCTGTCAGTGTCGGCACATCCTACATTGGCAGGTGTGCTTGAAGCCAAGCGAAGCCCTTTTTAAGACTGCCCCCTGACGATCATCACCATGGCTGCTCCACAGGTTACATACCTGGAGAGTGCACAATGTTTTGCTATCCGGATCAAGCAGTAAGGCCAGTACTGCAATGCGTGATAAGAACACTCTTCATTCCATCAGGAACGATGAAGGCTGTACATAATATTCAAAATGAAGCCTTAGAGCTTCAGTATATGCATCGTAACATAAGACTACAGGATCACACATTCTGGTGTAGTATGTCATGGTGTTGCCTTACGCAGCGGAGCCTCATGCGCTCCAGCATATTTTTTTGCTGTGTTGGATGCCGTACAAAATCATGTTGCGACATGTACTATGTATACTTTACATGGTAACGTGTATATCAAACTCATACTACTGCGTTTACTACTAGGGGGCTGTTATTCTGCTGCCACCATGCGTATTGATATTCTCAGTGCCAGTTAGTAGTTACAGTAGTAGTCCATGCATTTGTTTTGTGGGTTTAGGAGTTCACAATCATTCTGGACATTTCTTGCAAGCGCGTGTACACTTCTGAGCTGTTGCATGGCATAGCTGTTGCCCCCCCCCCGGAGCTGCTACAAATGTGCCGACTGGGTAACAAAATACGATTCTATTAAATTATGACTAGGGTTAGTATTAGGACTATTTGAATCATTACGATTGTTAGTGCTACTTGTAATCTTATTGCTATTAAATTCGAATACTACGGTTATATGTTGCTGTTATTTCTATTGTTACTCCTGCTAGTGTTACTTTTCTCTTATTACCATAGTTACCATCAATTCGACTCGCATCGTCACTGACACCTATCAGCAGCATTACTTTTACGATTGTTTTCACAGTTTCACTGTTGCTACGATTACAAAAATCGCTGCTACCACTACTACTACTACTACTACGACTACTTCTACGACTACTACTACTACTACTACTATTACTACTACTATGTGGGTGACTCAAACTACTACTACTACTACTACTACTACTACTACTACTACTGCAACTACTACTACTACTACTGCTGCTGCTGCTGCTACTACTACTACTACTCCTGCTACTACTACTACTACTTCTGCTACTACTACTACATATTACTACGCCTGCTGCTACTGCTACTGTTGCCAACCTGCCAGGCTGCCGTTTTGGTGCAGTCCCTGAAGTCTCCGCAGTCACAGGCCGAATGCCGCCAGGGCTTGTACGAGATATGCTCGGCTGAAGATTAGCACAGAGGAGACGGTATCCGTACTCTGTGGGGAGACTGCATGAGCTATCCGCGCACTGGGACAGATAGTGGTGCAAAGACAGGGTCTACAACCCTGTCCACTCATGAAAGCGCATCGGCGATCTTGTTGTCTACCTTGGGATCTTCATTGGTCCTGTTTATTCAGTTGTCTCTTGTTGCAGCCAACTTTGCGGCAGGACGTTTGCCGTTATCGCGACCACGGCGCGGAATGTCAGAGTCCAGCAACCACCGAAAAGAGCACCGATGCTGCCAGTGGAGACTTCCCAGAATCTGGGCCACAGCATCCC
Source organism: Symbiodinium sp. clade A Y106 (assembly GCA_003297005.1). Lineage (NCBI taxonomy): Eukaryota > Dinophyceae > Suessiales > Symbiodiniaceae > Symbiodinium > Symbiodinium sp. clade A. Next base: position 154,941 of record BGNK01001171.1, on the reverse strand, counting down.
GACGTTTCCGCAGAGGGCGATCAGGTCGTCCAGAGCATGACCCAGACATCTCTTGTCCTGCGCAACATTCCAAGCACCTTGGCTTCAAATTTTGGAGGTTACCACCCTGACCGATCAACCACTGCCGCAGGAGCGGGTAAGTCGTCAGTTAAATTTGTTTCATCTGTGGCGTTACTGGCATCGAGAAGTCGTACCCAAGCTTAGGAGAGGTTGCTGCTTCTGTGCATCAGCACAGGCTCACTAGATGGGCGTTTTTGAGTTTTAATGGTGTTTTCCATGCTTGGCACTGAAAACCTCTTCTAGCAGAGCCTCTCGTTACATGGAACCATGCTGGCCTAGTCGTTGTGGGATTGTCGGTACATGTGTCATTCCTAGGGTCCCAGACTTGGTTTGCCAGTTGGTACCTAGGTGATTACACCAGACAAGCTTTGCTCGATCTCTTCCGAAAGCTGCACATCCTCGATTTCGTGAATCTTGAGCTGCATATGTGGGAACTGTGAACAGGTAGCGTGAATGTGGTTGATCACAAGAACGGCTTGTTTGGAAAATCGCAGTTGCCATCGAACACCGGCAGAGTTGACACAGGTCCCTGCAGGGTCCTCCTACCGAGAGTGCCCTGCAGCTCTGTTGGCCTTCTCTCATGTTTTGTATCCTCTTACTGTTGGTCCTCCCTGGTCCTGCTTTCTTGGCGGCACACTGCCGCTGGAGCAGTTAGATCATGCCGTATTGCCATAAAGACCTTGAGGCGTTGTTTCACTGCCATCTGAGCATTGTTGTGCAGGAATCGAAGGCACAGGGCAGGGCTTCGCTTTCGTGACCGGTCCTGCGACTGTTCTGAAGTGGGGAATTCGTTTTTCGGAGCCTTTCTAAAGGGCATTGTCACAGATGCAAACTGAAGAACAGCCACGCGTACCTTAGTTCAAGCGCGCGTACGCGACGAACATAACTACATGTCGCTTGTAGCCATAGCTTCACCAGTTGTTTTTGCGTAAGTACTTCTGCATCTGACGACGAGGGATCGTTGTTTTTTACTATACAGCTCATTTGGTGCACGGAGGTTTCTCCAAGATAGAGAACTTCCTGGGGCTTGCTGTTCCAGGGGAGTATTAGTTCCCACATTTGTTGTTTTCACTTTTGGAGACGGAATATCAGGAACTTCCTGTACTTCCCGATTCGCGGGCGTGACGGCTCCTCTTTGGGCTATGCCTTTGTCAATGTGCCGCCCGGCCTTCACATCAGTCGTTCAGCATTTGGGGGAGGCACAGTCTAAGCCGATCACGCCATTTGCGCCATAATTAGACATGGGTGTGCTGGTCTCGCGCATTGGAAGTCGGAAGTCCGATCTTTTTTTGGCGATTTGGCTCTGAGTCCGTTTGACAGAGTTTGGTTTGAGACAGAGAGGGAGGGAGGGAGAGAGAGAGAGAGACACAGACACGACCTGGCTTCCCAAGACATTCGGGGGGGGGGGGGGGGGGGCGGGGAGCGGGGGGGGGGGGGGGTCCCCCTCCTCCCCCCCCCGCCGAAAGACAAGGAGAGGGGATGGGTTCTCGCCGTCGCGCCNGGGGGCGGGGCAAAGCGCCGGGGAAGAGGGTCGCTCCCTCTTCCTCTACCCTCGCGAAAGAAGAAGAGACAGGCATGTTTTCAGCTTGCGTTCTCCTCTATCTGCCCGAAAATACGGATTGCCCCTGTGGATGCGCCGATGCAGTAGTACATATAACACTTATAACATTGCGGTGCATCTGCAGAAACATCACTGACTTCAAGCGCACGAATAAGCTCATCGCACGCCGCTTGGGTTTCCGGGCTCTAAACGTAGCGGCCTTTACAGTGTTGCCTTTACAGTGTTGATTGCAGCTGCAAGTTTCAGTTTTTGTGTTGAGTTCGACATGGCCAAAGCCCACAGCGCCGTGCCGGATTTGAACTGGCGGACCCTGCTTGAGGAGGAATCTCGATTCCGTGGCCAAGTTCACCTCCAGCATTGAAGGTTGGCCACTTGCAGGCGCGGCTTTGATAATGTCATGTGCGATGCAGAATCGATACCCGAGCAGTTGCCGCAAATCGTATCGGAACTCATGTATGGAATGAGCCCCAGCCTGATGCATGACTGATCATGCCTGTCTTCACGCCCCGGGAGTTTTTCACTCACTGGACTGGTCCATGACATGAAGTTGGCAGTTCCTTGGCCTAACATGCTTCCTCTTCCTCCATCCCCCTGCATCCAAACCCACCTTTCTCAGAAACCCTTGAAGTCCAGTTCTCCTCCCCACAGCTGCAGTCGCCGAAAGGCCGAAAGGGCACTACGAAAGCCACCGTGCATGCTCTCGAGCTGCAATTTCTGGTGGGGTTGGACATACGGGAAAAGGAGAAAAGGGATGGTTCACCGGACAGCCACCAGCGGCAAATTCTCGCTGAGCCATCGTCTCTGAAGCCCGTTCCAAATTTGGATTGGGACCATTGAGGAGTTTGGGGCTGTAGAGCACGGGTCCCCAGAAACTTTTCATTTTGACGAACCCGAAAAGCCGTCTCTAAATCTGCTGGGATTCGGTGGATCTATCATCAGCCGCACTGAAATACTGCTAATTTCACAGGCGGGAGGTATGGGGCTACGTACGCTTCGAGCTGTGCTCAAGGCCAACTCTTCCATGGCATCTCTTGATGCCCTTATCAATCGGTACCGTGACTCGGCTGCATCATGGAGATGCTCTAGCTGAACCCAGGCTTGAGCTCGCGGCACGTCTGCGGATTAGGCACAGAGAAGTTTGCCTTTAAGGCGGATGCTTGCTTTCTCTGCTTCAGCGGCGGAAGAACCCGGGCATGTGCTGTATGTAGTGTCCTAGCCCTTGACATGTGTAGCTAGCCTCCGCAAGAGTTCAACAGACCAGTCAGCCGGAAATGTGCCTTAGTGTATCGGCCTGCGGCAGCACCACTACTTCACTACGAAGTGGGTGATGTCTGGATTCAGCCTTCAAGTCCACAGGAATTCCAAGTCCAGCATCCCTCGTTCGAACAACTGCGACTGGCTCAGCTGCAACACTGCAAGCATCAATTGCTTACGAAACGTGGGAGACCCAGCACAGTTCCAACCTCCAATCAAGCTTGAAGCTGGCGCAAGGTGACAGTTCCATTATGCATTCTGAAGCTTGGCACAATCGGATTTCCACTCTCCCGGGATTCGGGGTCTCGAGCTGGTGCAAAGGCTGTGTGGTGCAGAAGGTCCAGTCTGGTCTCTAGGTTCTGGGACAAAGCAATGGCAACTCCCCTTTGCGAAGACCCCGTTGACATTATGCAACACATTCTCCAAGACAATGTGAAACTCCTTTTCCAGCATCATCATCATCACGAGGGTGAGCACATCTCTGGCCACGGTTTTGCTACGCTTCGAGTGCTGCTAAAATGAAGGCTCCTGGAGTACTTGGTGTACCGGCATTTGGGAAGTCGAAGGGCTTGCCAATCTGGATTGCATACTGGTCCTGAGTAGGAACTCTCCACTTCTGCGCAGCACTATGCAAGATGCCTGGAGTCATGCCACGTGAACCGCATGTGAACCGCATGAATGATCCAGACGGCCACCTCCCAACAGCACAGGTCAAGAGGTGGGGGGCCCAACGTGATTCTTTTGATGGCTACAGTCAAGTCCCACTGAACATCTGCAATAAGAGGTGTGCGACAAGAGATTCACAAGTGACCTGGCTCCCGTGTCGAGGCTCTTGGCCTCTGGCTTCTGGCCCTAAGATGAAAGCGCTTCAACAAGTGGCCTACACCTCCTTGACCGTACATAAGTCAATTAAGGCCTTCGCACATCACCAGCACCCTCGAGCCCCCGTGTTGGACGTAGTTTCTGGAGTCTGAGGCTGTTCCGGTCACGATGAAGCCCATGCTGCTTCATTTCGGTGCCTCGGTTGCCTCAGTATAGGACGTCACTCTCTAAGAGAACAGTGCATTGCGCCAGCGTAGAATCGCGTAGAACCCCCAAATAGCGACAGAGCACCGCAAAAAGCACCCCCCCCACCAAGACAGCGACAGCCACGAGGAAATTGCAGGAGACCACCAAGAGGCCACCAGCAAGAGAGCATTAGACCATTAGAATCATTAGAATGCCAGCAGCGCGGGGAGACACCAGAATTGCGGAGCACGGCCAAAAGACTTCCCCAAACATGAGGAGGACGGGCAAGATGCTTTTCAGTGGCACGGCCAGGACCATGGCCAGAATGCTATGCAGCCTGCCAGCAGATACCCAAGTAATGGCAGCATCCGGGAGAACCGGCAAAATGCTGTTCTTTGTCTCCAGCGATGTGGCCGCTCATTGATTGGATGCGAGCACAGTGTTTGCACCACACCACCCTGCAGGGTGTGTACCACACTGTTGTGTACCACACTGTCCGGCGGGAAAAAGGATGATGGTTTGCATGTCCAGATTCAGGATTGATCCGTATAACAGAAAAAATCCGCAGGAGGCTTCCGACGCCTGACCCGGCCCCTGGTTTTCCACTGCACCGTCAGCATAGAGACTTCCCTGCTCTCCCGACGAGGTGCCGAAGTGCCGTTCCCACCTCCTCGTCAGGCATTGTCTCGGCATCGTGGCTGCATCGGGCCATGTGCTGTTCCGACTCTGAAGGATTTCGATGAGTAGTCCGGGTCCGGGCCTACAGTCCCTCAATGCGATCTTCTCCAGAGCGTGCATCTGAAAGGATATGTGCCGCCAAGAGGGATTGAGCGAACGGCGGCATTCCACCCATCCAGAAGTCAGAAACGCATGCATGCACCAGTAACTAATAGCAGCGTAAAGTCGTACGAAGAGCCAGTCTTGGATTCGTGTGATGTCACGCATCTGCTTCTAATCTTCCTGAAGCACTTCAAGTTCGACATCTGCAAAGACCTCGAGCTACAAGACTCACCTGAATCAATGGCCGAACTCGACAGAGGCCGTCATGGCTTCCCCGAGGCAAGCAGGACGGATGAGTGTCACGCTTACATATTTGGGCTTCCGTAATCGTGCTGTCTGAAGTGCAGTGCCACCACTCACCAGAGCCGGCAAGACTCAGAAAACGACAACCCCGAACAGTGCTACTGTACCAGTGCTGCTGAATTCGCACAAATGTCTGCACGCCTTGTTTTTCGGCATCCATCACCAAATAGTATTTGCGATCAAGGTGGTTCCTGTCTTGAGCTTCTGTCGGTTGTGTCATGATCTTATGCAACCGCGCGATAATCACCATGATTGTCCGTTCTTGTCGGAGCAAGTCTAAAGGTCCAGTGGCGGTTTGACCCGAGGGGGGATCTTCATCCTATACAGCTCAAAGGCCAACGCCCACCATCCACGCAGCTTTGCTACGATACTTTACTGCTTCAGCAAGACTTGACACCGCTCTCTACCTGCCTCCTCGAAGCGTTCGCACTAGCAGCCAGGACAGGTGCAAGAACGAGAAGCACAAGTAGCGAGTTAATGAAGCTTGCCTGCAACTATCATGTGCAGACAAAAGGAAAGGCAGAGGCTGTGGTTCTGGCACTTGAGGAGCCCAGTCCGAGCGATTTCTCCCAAATGCCGAGTATGAGGGATTCCAAGCGCGAGCCAGCATGACTGCGAAGTGTTTACTGCTACATCGGGGGCGGGGACCACAGTACTGGCAGCAGTGGAACAATCCACGACCACCACCATGGCCGACCGTCCCGACGCTGACAGGCGCGATTCCGAACCACACACGACCACCATCGCACGAATGCTACGGGCGGACTAGAGGGCTTGTCGCAAGGGCGGAGTTGTGGACGGTGTCAGTAGTCGAGTGTACCCACACCTGCCTCGCAAACAGTTGTTTGTCACTGTAATCCAAGAGCTCGGATGTCCAGCTGCACGAGGTGTATGTATTTCTTGCCTTTCGACCATGTGATTTTGGGCGGCGTGTCCATGACTGTGGCTGTGGCTGCTGCGGGAAATCAAGAGTGGCACATTGCCCGATTCCTGGGAGGACATTGCCAGGGCGAATTTGTGTATACAGTCCGGGCGGGCGATTCTGGCCCTTGGGTTTCGGTTCTCGGGGTGCATCGGATGAGGCGACAAAAATCTGCATGAGGGGTTTTGCGAGCTGGGTGATTTCAGGGAGAAGTGGCATATCTGATTCAGGACGAATTAGGGCGGAGTTCTAGAGCACCAGGCAGTAGTCTTCACCATAGCAGACCAATTCTTCGAGGCTAGGGCCCTTTTTTTTGCTTGCCCGGCACAGAATTCGTCTTGCCTCTGGTGAGGACAGCGAGAGATATGGATGAGGCCATGATCCAGTGCCATGAGTGGCATTCTTGGTACTAAACCCAGGGCGTATTCGTTCCAAGAGTTTGAGCCGGTTTGGGCTTCTGGATCTCCTGTGATCGAACAAGATCCTGTTGATCCGGAAGCGACGGTCGGATCTGGCTTGGCTCGCTCACGATTGCATGTTGCATCAGTTTCGGAAATGCGTTGTTCAAGGGCATCGTAGACATTTCGCAGACTCTATTGGAGCCTCTATCTTCTCCTCGTTCTGGCTTTGGCGGTCAGATTGTAAGACTGCCAGCGTGCTTCCTGCCACAAGTAGTGCGAGTCACATTGAAGATCCGGCTTTTCCCGGAACAAGAACTCAAGAAGTCCAAAGCGTCTTCGAGGAGTGTTCATGGATAGTCACTGACACAACTTGCAAGAAGCGGCCTACGATCTGCTTCGGCGCGCCCTACATCTCTCAGATTTGCAAGAGACACCACAGTTCTCGGCAGTCGCATTCACGATTCGGAAAGCCTTCGGAAAGCCACTGTAACACTGGCTGAAAGGAAAGTTGCTTCGTGAAGGCAGATAGCCTACCGGGTCACGGTATTTGGCCCATGTTCTGCAACAGCTCGGCAGCAACATAGGGGAGACGTGCTGTGCGTTTTCTAAACAAATTTGCTCTCAAGCAAGGTCAACCCTGTGAGCTTATGGCGGGTTATGACAAAAGAGGCGATCGTTTGCTGATTGGAACGACTCCCCGATATCCTGGTGATTTTTTCTTCTGCTTTCTGGTGTGCTGCGCCGTCTCATTACGGTGTCCGTCTGTGTGAATCATTGAAGTAAACAAATAGATACACACACGTACATGCATACATACCCGTGTACATTCATATGTGTAATATGTGTATACATATACGCACGCTTGTTAACCTCAAGAGCTACCGCGAGGTGCTGCAGCTGCCGATACATACATGCCCTCCTTCGAAACCTCAAAGCATACCTGGTTTTGAAAGCTGTTTTTTCCTAAGACAAGCTTGGTTTTCCCAAAGCAGATTGTCATTTCTCTAGGACAGAAATGGCGCTGGGCCGAAAAAACAGAAAACTTCAACAGCAATCCTTTCCTCAGGAACACAACGAAACCACAGTTTGGGAGTTCGGCCGCATAGTTTCCCAAGAAGCTTTTTATGGCTTTTTCTAGGAAACGGCGTTTTTCAGCCCAAAACCATGATTCTTGGGTTGTCGAACCGTATCTCGTTTGCATAGCACAAGTGTTCTTTCAACCCACAACCAGGCTTCCCCTATGAGAAAGCTGGTTTGTGGTACACAAAACCAATTTTCGCCTAAGGAAAACAAAGCAAAACATTTGCTGGGAGTTCGGCCGCATAGTTTGCCAAAGGATGATTGTTTTTGTTGTCAGAGCTGGTTGTTGATTGAAGGATCACATTGTGTTGCCATTGAGTGCCTGCGCACGTCGAACCCAGCCTGAGCGAGTTGCTCGGCATGTTTCATATTGTGCCATTAATTGACAGGGTCGGTAGTTGACCGGGGGAAGGTCACCATACATAGAGAGAGAGAGAGGGAGAGAGAGAGAGAGACAGACAGACAGAGAGAGAGAGAGACGAAGCGCTATATAAATTTGCAACTTGGGTTTGGCAAATTGGAGCTCATCGGTTTCGGAATTTTGGAGTGTGCTGCCTTGGTTCGAAGGGAGGTGAGGGGGGCCAAATAAGGCAAAGTGCAAAATCAACTAAGTAGATACATGCGTGGACATGGAAACAGACGGACATGCGTTGAGGCTTGCAAGTGTGGTTCATGTCCAGGGTCCACAGGATCTCCTGTCAACAGCTACAGTTGCGGCACCATATGTTCCGACGATCCGGTGGACCGACTCGACATCCTAAACCTTTCGTGGCCAAACAGGATGTCAATCTGCGTGCATCAAGTGCACGTTTTTGATCATGGAGCTCGACACATTACCAACCGCCTTTGTGCAGTTTGGTGAACTTACGTGTTGAAGATCGCCGCCTACCTTTGAGCCTTTGTTTATCATTACAGAGGAGATGCAGCGAAGTGAAGTCAGAAGCTCCAGCTGGAAATCCGTGTCATCGACACAGCTGCTAATGCTAGCGCCGGGTGTAGCCAGCTCGTGCAGGTGCTGATTCCCCGATTCCCCGGATGTGGGTTAGGATGTTGGGTTGAGGCTTGCTGCAATAGCTGTAGGTATCCGACACCAACTGTCCAAGCTCCACAACGTGATGGAGCGTCAGTTTGCTTGTCTCCTAGTCTGTTGGCACTTGGAAGCCAGAAAGCTTTAGAATACATATGCACGCAAATATAAATATAAACAATATATATATACATGTATATACACACTGTGTGTACATGTAACTTTGGACTCAGGACGCCCTTGTTTGGCGATGTTCAGTTCGGCTCGTGCGATGCTGTGCCCGGATGTAGGAACCCAGTCTTTCGGCTTATGTAGGGCTGCTGTAGCATCACCCCCTATTTTCGATGACATCGTAGGATCCCCCCCGAGAGATCTGTGCGAAATTTGCCATCACCAACGGGGATTAGTTCATGGCCGATACTAATTAAGAGGCGTGTTTCTAGACATCGGGAAGCACCTGTGCTGGGCACGCTGGTGCACAGTTGCCGCACCATGAAACGATGAAGCTCATGAATGTACGGGAAGACATCTCCGGCAAGCTGGGCATGTGGTTGTGCCAAGGAAGCATGTTGCCTCAATTCACGGTGCGCTTGTGAGATCTGGAGATCCGCAAGGATAGACTTGCTCTGAGATTTGCAAGCCTAGACGCCTTTTGCATCTGAATTGCTGTGAAGGAACACTTATATTATTCCCGCACATGCCTGGGCCATCCCCTCTGCATACGGCTTCCACTTGTCGTCCTGCCTAGAGAGACCTATAGGATTCGGATGGGGCCGCAGATCGCACTGATGGCAATGGTTTCAGCATGAGTTTATTCTCAAGAAGTTGCCAGGGTTGGACTCAGGGGATGTCATTTCTGGCTCGGGCACTGAGCACTGGGAGTCGGGGCCCTGTGCTTTTCAAGTCCTTTCACGAGGAACTAAACAAGAACTCGCGGCCCAAGCACGGCCCTCGGTACATAGCCACATGCCGAAAGTCGTGAAACAGTCATAGTGCAGTTCTGGTGGACTGATTATCCTTTGTCTTGCTTCCTCCTAGTGGTTTTCGGCAGTGGGACAAGCTCGCCTGAAAGGCGGCATTATGCAAGCTCCGAGCTTGTTTCGAATCTCGTGCAGAGCTAATCACGGCATGCATGGAATTTAAGACGGAAAGGGTCGGATGTCGCCAATTTCGCCCGAGGCTGTGACTGCAACATCTGAGGCAACTTGCCGTAGGGTTTCATGTTGCGCTCAGTCTAGAGTTTGTGAGCATGATTTCTGAAAGCTTGACATGGTCGTGTGCTGACACAACAAGACAACCACGGGACCTGCATATGGCCCCTCCCTTGCCTTGTAGTGCAAGCTTTCCTCATGAGGAGTGAGTTGCAGGTTGGACGGGAAGCAGGCCGTAGAACATACGCTATGCAGAGCCCGGCGGGTTTTCACTGTATTTTCGTCGGTAGCATGCCTGAGGTATACTCGTACTAAAAACTAGGGATCGGAAACCGTCGAAGATTCATGCATGATTAGAAAGACCTAAGAGCCGCAGCGAGTTGCTTGCACGCTCGGGCACCTTCCTGTTGGCGACTGCTTAGCCAAAGCGTTGTGCCAGGGTTTTTGTTCCTCCCCGTGATGAGAGTGTCTTAGGGGGCCCCCGGTCGAGCCCTCTAGATGTTCGATGCTCAGTAGACCGCTCTGAGACTTCTACTGTGGATCTGGCAACGGGGGCCCAAGTTTCGATCCGTGCTGCCAGCCATTTCAGACTGGCCCTTCCGGTCTTGAGGTGGCGGGTGCTGATCCATCCAGCGCTTCTGTCAACATCGTGTCTTCTCTTTTTCACGATTTCACCTTGCTCCCCGCTGGCAGCAGTGAGAAGCTGCTAGCACGCGCTGAAGAATTTCATTTCAACTCCTCGGCTACGCCAATTGCCAAGCCTGCGAAGTAGATCCCCTCCAACCTTGGCTTATCCCTTCCTACATTGTAGCGTGCTTTGGAGGTGTGCGCGCGCCACAGGAGCTGTGTAGTTTGCGACGAACGCAATGGCTGCATTGCATTTTTGAGGCTGGCGAAGAACGATGCGAACCACCAGCAGGAAAAAGGACAAGCTGACGAGAAATCAAAGTACGAGTGGCAGTTATCGCTTTGAATGATCCGGGTAGTACCCTGTTTCCGAGGATGATATTTGGCTGCCCCGATCTGTGCATTCGGCCTCCGGTCGGTCACTTTACAGATTCGTAAGTGCCTAAAACCCTGACCCGTGAACACTGAGCATATCCTCTGCATCCATCGATCTATCTGTCTGTTTGTCTCTGTCTGTCTGTCGGTCTGTCAGTCCGTCTGTCTGTCTGTTTGTGTGTCTATCCGTCTGGCCGTCTGCGCGTCTGTCTGTTTGCCTGTCTCTGTCTCTGTCTCTGTCTGTCTCTCCACCGGGCCCCACTGGACCCACCAACCTCAAAAACCCTACACACCCGCAAAACCCTCAGACCCTGGTCCCTAAAACAATCCAGACTTCCAAACCGTTTCTAAAAACCCTATATACATCTTACAAAGCCCTATAGAGCTTACAATAAGCCCTCAAAGCCCGAAGATGTAGTCATGTCTCGGAAGGTCTGTCAGCCCGAGCTCTTCCGTGGGCTCGAGCTCCGTCTCATCAGGAGCTTCGGGGCTTTGGCTTCGGGCATTCTGGGCGCAGGGATCTCTTCTAGAGTTGATATAGGATTTATATAGCGCTTAGATGCTTGCAAACGAAACTTACGAGATGTGCATCCAAAGTCGCAGCACCTCGCACAATGGATAAATCGTTTCTTGGATTTCTTCCAACTTTTCGGCGCTGGATCCCTTTTGCGCGCCCTTTCTGGTTGGTTTGGGGCACCCCAAGGGCAAAGTTGGAAGCTTTCGGTCGCGGCCAAATCGAAAGTTGGAAGATGCTAGTGCTGCATCCGCCATTCCAATTGCCACCTAACCTCAGTCGGACATATCGGCTTTGTCGTAATTTAGGCTATTTTGGGTGTTTGGGGGTTTAACGGATTTGGGTTGTGATGGAGTTGTATGCGCCAGCATTCACCGGTCCCCCCAATGTTAATGCTAGGGACGGCCTGCAGTGTGTTTGGGGTTTGGGGTTGCGTGTTCAGGCTTAGTGGATTTCACGTGCTGCAGTGCAGCCTCGGCTTCTCGTTTGGAGGGTCTATCCGAGTCTGTCGTTGTTTTCGCTGTTGGTTCGTACAAGATGCAGCAATGCCACGTCACGAGGTGGAGACTTGCCAGGTGCAGGATCTTGGCCGCTGTCCTGATGGGCTACAGTAGCTCCTCAATTCCTGAGGTTTCCCTGGAGGCCAATCTATCAAGGGCCTCTTTCATCGGATATACTGCCATGCATCGAATCCCAGCTAGGGATCCAAGCGCAGTGCAGCCTCGCAGAGAAGTGCGGCTGCTTTCTCGCTCGAGACAATAAAGAAGGTAACAATAAGTAAATGTAAAATATGAGAATACTAGCAATAAAGATTATCAACGGTAACAAGAACATGAAGAGCCACAACGATAACAGTAGTGATAGTAGCAATCATAACAATAATAGCAATAAAGATCAAAAAACGGATGGCATTGGATGTCAGGACACCGGCGTCCAGTCTTGGATCCCATTGCAAGGCGGGCTCCGGCATGTGGCATGAAGTGCCAGTGTCAATGAGCTGTTGAGCCCAAGCAAGAGCCCGTAGACATCCCACGGTCTGTCGACGCAGAAGCCCCGAGCCCAAAAACTGAGGCCTTGAACCATTCTCTGAGTCTTCGAGACCCTACGAAACCAATAAACTAAGCCCTATAAGCCCTATCACTACAGGCCCCAGCCCAAAAACGGGAGAGCCCGGGCCGTGCCGAGGCCGCGGGGACCTCCGCTGCCTTCTGCCGGTCGACTCTTACTCGCCACAGCACAGCAGGTGCTTTTGGGGAAAAGCCATGCCGGGTTTTAGGGTTTATTATATTATGATTACTATTATGATTAGTAATATTAATATTGTTATTATTACTACCATTATGATTATTATTATTATTGTGATTATTATAGGTCTTTTGGAGGTTTGGAGTCTAGAGTCTAGAATTTCTAGAGTGGCTTGCGCGGGTGCCATGGGTCCCTGTACACTTTTCCGAGCTTGAGGCAAAAGCATGGTACTATTTTGCGAGGCGGCTGCCCATGAAGTTCTTCAGATGAGTAGAGTTCAACCTGCCCACTATCTCCGACAAGACAGATGCTCTTCGGACTTTCCATGTTCCAGGCGTAGCGACCCAGAGCAGTGAAAGGCCGCACTGAAATTTGTCAAACCCTCCAGACCTTTGGCCATGATTTCGGGGACGAGTACAAGTACTTTGTCTGAGTTAATAAGGGGCATGTCGCGACAATTGCAAGTGGCAAGAGCACGAACGTATGTACGACACCTGTGCAAGATAGGTCGAGGTCCAAAAGTGGCGACCCATTCACGGAAAACGGACGAGACCTGCAAAGCATGAGCGGCACTATAGAAAGAGCAGAGAGCTATTTTGACTTACTGCGCTCACCTCCTTGGGTCCACACGCCTCAGGCCATGAAGACAACGCAGACAGACTCCCAGCCAGTCCCACGACGCATAACTCCATGGGCTGCCTCCGGAAAACCCTATGCTAGGTGGTAGCCTCTCCAGAGTTAGGTTACATTCGGGAGTACTGGCACCACGATTTGAGCGCCCTTCCGGTCAGGAGAGCCGTGAGACTTCACCGCACTCGGCACGATCCGGCCCGGCAGCTCCCTGAGGCTCAGCCGGGCTCATGTTAGGTCCACGACTGAAAGCTTGGTGTCAGGAGTCTGGTGTCCCGTGGATTCTTCCTGCGAGCAGTGTCGCCGCTGGCCGCGTCAGGTCTGACTTGTGACGTGACTGCTTTTGGTCCCGCTTCGTCCATTGCATTTGAAAGCGCAGCGGGAATCGCATCGACTGTCAAGGGTCAACGTCAATAGGTGCCTCCGATGTTCAGCCCTTGTCGAAGCCTCGTCGCTTGCATGATAGCTACAAGGCATGCTAGTCGACGAGCTGCAGGGGCACTCTTCTTGAATTCCAGCCGGTATAGAGTTGCGGAGAAGGTCGCAGTCCTCTAGTTACGAGTTGCATGGTGAGGAGAAGGTCTCAGCCATAGAGCTATCAAGTTCTCGGGATTTCTCGGGTGTCAAGCGACCCGCTGCGCTGCGAAGAATGGACCCTCGCAGTGTCGTGACTTGCAGCTGCCCGTTTTGGCTTCACGCCATACAGTGGTAATACAGCGTTCATGCAAGGATACAGCTGCAAGCCTTTAATCTGGTGTGTGGTTTTCTGGAGGTAAGCGTATGGATATGTAAGTTCCAGCCTTTAAGTCTAAAACAAGTAGGGTTCTTCGCGTTCGAGCTTCGAGCTGCATGGGCGTGATCCCACCGTTAAACTCCATGCAGTCTTCCTTTATCCATGCCTCAGACGAGCAGCTGCAAAGCTACTGCGATGTGGTATTCCCGCCTCACTTCCGGCACTATAATTCGGTTTGGCAGGGCAACTTTCCATGTAGTGGACGCATCTGGGGACGGCAGCCTCGTGGGCTGTGCTGCTGTCTCCCGCGTACGAGAAAATTTTGGAGATCGTTTTCGTCGGGGTGCTGCCATTAGTGCAGGCCCTTTGCGCTCAAGGATCCTGCGACGCCTTAGGCGTCCTGACGTTGGTCATTGTTCAGGTATTCCACATGCAGGGCGAGTAGAGGCATTTTGCACGATTCTATGGATTGGGAAACCCATCCTCAGATGGGGATGCTCAGGCACCCCTGCGCCTGCACAAAGGCAGGCTGGAAGGCTGCAGTGCCGAGTTTCGCTACCGGACTGAATGCTGACATCTTCAGAGTCACAGGGGCACGTCCCAGGAAGCATGCAGGTGCGCGTTCGTAGTCCCGTGACATATTATACAGATGCATACGTACATATATTTATATATACTTATTGCTGGATACATATATGAGCACATGCCATGTAAGCAGACCTGGATTGCAGGGTTCTAGGATTGTATCAGTCAATAGCACTCTTCTTCACATGTAGCGCAAGGGCAGATGACAATGAACACACGTGAGAAGCGCAGGAAACTCTTTCATGAGCCGAATTGAATTTGCCCCGGCCCCTTGGGCAGCCAGATAGAACTGTGTCACGGTCCCTCCGTGACCGAAGTAGGTGTGAAGAATCCTTGACTAGCCGATCAAGAAAGGTATCCATGTGATGCAAGAAACAGTGGGTGCTGCAGCCGTCGTCTTCAGGTGCCATGCCCGCAGAGTTTTATTACTGCATTTCCGTTTTGCATTCTTGCCCTGTCCGCCTTCAGCTCTTCAACCTCTGCTTTTGAAAGGGAAGGCCCGAAGCTTTCGGCCAGTGACACGTTACTTGGGGCTTAGGCCAAGGCAGCCAACACCTGGGAGGCAGGCTTATAGGATGTGTTGCCATCGCATATCAGGCTGATAGGTTGGTCAGGACCCGGTTTCTGATGCAGGGGGTGTTGGAGGCGGCTTTGGGGTTGGGAGAAGATCCTGGCCAGGCGAGAGAAATCTCACTTTCACAGCAACTCAAAGCTTTCTTGAACTCCTGTCGACTCAGAATGTGTGCTTCTGGCCAACTCTCACCTTCTCCCAGCAGTTTTGTTTGCAGTTTAGTTTACTCCACCCGTAGCACCTCGGCTGTCACAAGATGCGGCTAGTCTGCCTTAGGGTAGCAGGTGGTGCACTGGTTTTCAAGATGCGCTGGCGAGGAACTTTCCTCCTAAGGAGGCGCTATCCAGACTGGGTCTCAACACAAGAACTTCTAAGGGGATACTTAAGAGCTTTATTGTGAGTTCATGAGGTTCAGGGACATCCGTACATGGAAATTTTGACATCTTAGGCAGCGGCCTAATCAGATTTCTCGCTGCAGCATCCAATCGAGCGTGGTAGCATGGGCAGAGCCCATGATCTCACCGCGCTCCCCAACATCCGCGCCAAAAGCCTCCCCTTCAGGTCTTCCAAGCACACTTTCCTGCTGCATCTTCGCTTCTCTCTCTCTCTCTCCCTCTCTCTCTCTCTCTCTCTCTCTCTCTCTCTTTCTCTCTCTCTGTCATTCTCTATGCATATATACATGTAGACATATGGATACAGGTAATTATACAGATGTGCTATAGATATATATTTGTTTATTCATGGTGGAGCTTTCCATGTGCATCTCACTTCTCTTTCCGTTATATAAATCATAGGTTCCCGAGATAGACGCATTATACATGTGTGTACATCTATATAATATATATACTCTGCGTTTGTAAGTCTGTACCTACTTGTTTAGCATCCGTTTACACAATACACAAGCAGACACGGAGAGTGATATGGCGATGACGTAGTGTATTCGTTTCGTATGAATGCACACGTGCTGCTTCCTCTACACGTACACTGTATGCTGTAGCTGGCAATCGGCTGTGTTGCTTCCATCCGAGACGTTTGTTGCTTCGAACATACACTGCACTTGATCAAGCTATGATGCGGTAGCGACATATGGCAAAGTATGAACGACAGCAACCCGACGGCCTATAGTTTCCGGGCGTGGTCTGCTATGGTCATAAACTTCGCGCACGGCGCCGCCATTCCCAATTACGGAGGGGCTTGCCCGTGGTGATAAATGTAGTTGCAGGCTGCAAGGAAGCGAAGCACATGCTAGTTAGCAATTCATCAGGGCTTCATCGCTAGGATCACTGTGGCATCCCCAATTGGAGGTTGCTTTGCTGGTTTCCTGGCTCACATGGAACATGCGAGGGCTTCCATGTCATTAGGGTGCCGCCACAGGACGGACGTAGAGAATCGTACATCTTTCGTCGTCGAGGGAACAAAGGACCTGATTGGGCGAAGGACTCAAAAGTGGCAGAAGACCAATGCCTTTTTTTAGGACAATATCATGAAGGCAAGAGCAAGGCGACACACCTTCACCCATCCTTCACCCCTTCAACTTCAAGTCAAAGTCCGTTAACCAACGATGCCCCACCCGCCTTATGCCCATGGGTGGGAGCCCCAGGCTCCCAGGCTCTCAGACTCCCTGCCCGTTGAGAGCCGGGCCGGGCCCAAGGGATTCAAGGGATTCAGCTTTCTTGCGTTAGAACGCGCAAAACACAAGACCGAGGACATGCTTCATAGTACATAGTACTTCATAGCGGTCATAGATCTTGCAAATCTCACTTTCTACACGACGATTGCAGGGTCAACATCCGCAGCCGCGTGCTTCAGACGCGAGAAGATATCAGTTGCATGCACATCTGCACCACGGCCCATCTCATTGTCCTTCCTCCTTGCTGCTGGAACTCAAACCTTCAGCTGAGAGATTCTGGAGAGTTGATTGATGCTTCTTTCATCGGATTCGGATATCCCATGCCCTTGTATATCGGCAGCCAATCTGTCTAGACTGTTAGTTGGCGTGCCATGGGCCATTTGAAGCAGCTTCACAGACATGCCAACGCACGTAGAAGCGTGCGAAGCGTGCTAGCATGCAGCCAGCAAAAGCCAAGCCAAAGCCCCCAGGCCATCCCAAGGCGAAGTCGGTAGCACCTGCCAAGCCAAAGCCACAAGTCCCAACTCCCGGTGCGTCCACTCCGGGCCCCCTCCCACCCACAGCCACCGCAAAGCCTGCGGCGCCCAAACCTGTAGCCCCGAAACCGGCCGCGCCAAACCCCGCCGCTGCAGCTGCCCCCGCAAAGCCTGCAGCCCCAAAACCAGCACCTCCAGCGAACACCGCACCCGCAACCGCTCAGCCGGCAAAGCCGAAACCACCAATTCCAGCTCCCGCTGAAGGTGCCCCTGCAAAGCCTGCAGCCCCAAAACCAGCACCTCCAGCGAACACCGCACCTGCAACTGCCCAGCCAGCAAAGCCGAAGCCGCCACCTCCAGCCAACACCGCACCCGCAACCGCCCAGCTAGCAAAGCCGATTCCAACTCCCGCGCCTGCAACTGCAAAGCCGAAACCGAAGCCAGGTGGTGTGCCTGTCGCCCCGGCTGGTGCAGATCCCAAAGCTGCCAAGGCCGTGCAAGCAAGTCCAGCCAAACAACCGATCCCCAAGCCTTTGGAGGGCAGCACAGCGAAAGCAGTAGCCGTCGCCCAAAAAGCGGATGCACCCACGCCGGGTGCCTACCCAGAAGCAAAGAAGGCACCGCCAGCAAAGATGGCTCCTCCGAAGGCCCCAGAGGCAGAGGTACCAGCTGGGGCGAGGATCGCCGTTCCCGGCAAGCCGAAGGCTCCGCCAGCCAAGGAGGGAAAGGCAGTTGGAGTGCCCAAGCAAGGTCCCAAGCCAGGCTGCTTAGCCGAACTATAGAGCCGTATGCTGTAGGTAACTGCCATGCTCTCGTCTTGCCTTCATTTCGACAGACACACCGAGGTCAGCACGCTTTCAAGCCGCCTGCCAAGGTGCCGCCCAAACCTGTAGCATCGGAGCCAGTGCAGGTCCCTGCCGCGGCAGTTGTGGAGGGTCCTGTTGCCGATGCGGTTACAGCGGCTGCGGCAGAGGGTCCTGTCACTGATGGTGTGGCAGAGGGCCCTGTTGCCGATGCAGCGGCGGTTGGAATTCAGAAATCGCTTTGCAGTCAGTGAAATGATGTAAAACGTCACGGGGGACTGTTGCGGGAGATGGGCTCTTTAGACAGGCGTGAGGGGTTACTCGGCATCCCAAACTGCCAAATCCTGAACATCCTGAACAAATGAAATGCAAGGTGGCTCCAGCGAACGACCCAGTGGCGGTTTCAGGTGAGGATGCAGTTGCAGAGGAGGCACTGCCCTTGGCAGAGTCCGAAAAAGTGACGGCCGAGCTCGTGGCAGATGCAGAGAGCCCCGAAGAGCCGCTTTTGCAAGCTGATCCGCCGGGCCTATCAACGCACGAGAAGCAGGTGGCCGATCAGATCGATTCAGATCTGCCCAGGACGTTTCCGAACATCGAGGAGCGGAAGTCTGAAAACTTGTGCAGATGTGTTAGGCTCCGGTGCGGCCTTCAAAACCTTGCTTTGATGGGTCCACCTGAGTGACGAAGCCAGTATACGGTTTGACAGCACGAAGCTTCAGACGGTGTTTTTGGAGAATGCAGCTGTAATCAGAGTAAGTGATCAGTGGTTGAGGCAGCCTCGCGTCATAGCCATTTACGATCACATCTCTTCAGGACGTCCAGGCGCAGAGGGCCACCATTCGCGAGGTCCTGCTGGCCTTCAGCAAAGCAAATCCGCATGTCGGCTACTGCCAGGGTATCGCGGCAGCAGGAAGAAGCTTTTTCTTGGGCGTCTGAATGGGACTCTCGGTGGAGAAGCCCCTTCGATCTCCACTCGACCCCAGCTACTGGTAGCAACCCCCATAGTAATTGCAGAATGACACGCCAAGCTGACGAAGACTGAGTCCTGCAGACAGATCAATGAAGCTCAAGGCTCAACACGCAAATAGCAAGCATGTACAGCCACCGGCAACCGACACCGGAATAGCCGGTCACGACATCGCCTTATAGGGAAAGAACCACCTCGACCGCCACCGTCGCCCAGTCTCTCTGGAGGGTCTCCTTCGGCTTACCTTTCCCCTTTTCCGTGTTTGTTCTGAACACGGCGTATCGACGAAGCTAACGATAGGATTCCTGTGCTACGTAGATGATCACCTGCCGGTTCATAGCGTCATAGTCACCCTCGTAGAATTGAGGCAGTTTGAGGACGGCGGTGCGGGCATTCGAACCAATCCCTCGTTTGGGGTGATTGGCAACAGAGCGGGTATCGCAACAACCGCCGGAAAGCAGCCAGCAACAGAGAGCGCCCACGCCTCAAGGACCCCAACTCCTTTACCAAACAAGAAAGGCAGCAGCAGCAATGGCGAAAGCCAGAACAAGTGGTCTTCAGAAGTGTATGCGGCATGCGGTAGAATCGAACATTACTTGTGAGTAGACAATGGCGAGTTGGCTGTCGAGGCATGAGCTTTCCCGCGGCCGTGCTTTGTGTCCACCTGCCGGGTTCTGCCTCGGAGCAGCCTCTGGGACGCAAAATCTTGTGACACTTTCAGGCGCAGAGCTTGTTGTCTAGCGAGTGTTCTCTTTCAGCCGCACCGCCTTTCGATAATCAGCCAACAAGCAGCTTCATCTTCATGATGTGTCTTTTAACTGGTACTGGTATGAAGCTGATGTGTTGCCCGACGGTTGCACTTGCAGTGGCTCAGCGAACCTGCATCCAAGCGATATGCGAAACGAAGCACTTGCTTTGATTTATGCCATGAAGATTGCATTCCGTGATTCCCAACTCCCCTTGCCTTGGTAGTTGCAACTCCTGGGTGTGACCCACGAGACGAGACTGAAGTTCAAGAGGGTGGCGCCACGTTGGAAACCAAGGTTTCAAGCCTGTCTGGAAAATGTGCGCGAACTGTGGCTGCCTGGCTTCCACCTCTTCGAGACTGCGCGCCTGGACTTTCAGAAAGAGCTCGGAGTTTTGGAAATTCCACCCGCCCCCCCGCCCCCCGAGGCCTTAAGCCAGCCCCATGGTTACTGAAGCCCCATGGAGGCCTCGGGTTGTCGAGTGAGCACCTCGTAAATTGCATGATATTAAAGGCACGGGTGGCCCGAAAGAAGATGGGTGTTTATTAAGCATTTCCCATATATCTCGAGTCTTAATCCCGAGTGCGATCACACCTGCGCCGCGACAGGAAGTATGCCTTCGACGCACTTTTGGCACTGCAAGCCCCGAAGCTCTCTCGGTCGTTCCAGTCTCAGGCCAGGCTTCCGAAGGGTCAGATGGTGCTCGTGTCCGGGCTTCGGCTTCGGGTGCCAGGTTTGCTTCTTGGGGCGTTGGAGCTACGGCAGCTATGGGCGGTTTCTGTTTGGTCTGGGGGTCGCGATATTTCGCTGCGGCACACACCTTGAAAATTGAGACATCTGATTTGCCGCTGAGACAGCAACGAAAAAAGCCCTGTGTGTAGGGCATCATCATCGATGTCTTTCTTCTGGATGCATGGCTCACACTCTTCGCGCGCTGGCTGCCGTTCCGCCTGCTTCCAGAAGTCTTAGAGTCTTGGCGCTTTGGGCTCAGATCGCTGGAAGGGGAGAGGTACAATCATCACGCACTGCTCCTGGATATGTGAGGATACTGAAGCTTCTGCGGAAGTGCCCACCGCTTGTAGCGACAGCCCAGGAATACATCAGGTGCCATGGTTTCGCAGGCATTCTCAGCCTCACTGCCTCTTGGCTTCTATAGAGGGACGGCCGTGCGTCATCGATCTCTGGACTCCTATTTAGAGTGAGCACCCTACCAAAGCCCAGTGCAAGCTCTTCAAGAGAGCACCCTCATAGCTTGAACTTGGAGTGTTGCGCTGTCATTTAGCATGAGCTATCGTGAGCTCGGAATTTGTTTGGAACTTTTGAATTTTTTCAAGTTCTTGCCGGTTCCCTGGCAGAGGTGGCAGTCGTGGATGCCCATGGCGCCAGCATCGGTGGCGTCGAGCCCGCAGATGCTCTCCTGGAACTGTGGAAGTGCTTGCAGTGGGAGGAGCTTCTGAAACAGCTGGCACGTCTAAAACGGTCATGTTTCGAATTTTCTGAACTCAGCTCCCTTCAGGCTTCGAAACAGCTGCAATGCAGCTCCCTTGCGTCATCGCAGCTCCTGCCTCGATCAAGACAGGAAGAATCTGACATAGATCTGCCTCCTCACAACCAAAAACCGCCTCCGAATATACGAAAGATGAAAGAAGTGTCACAAAATAAGTTGAATAATAACTGATTAATAATAACAAAAACTAATAATAGAGTAACTCTGAATATATGAATATATAATATATAGTAATGTTAGGGCTCAGAACACCGGCACAGGGCCGGATTGCTTTGCCCCAGGCGCCCTTTCTTCCAGGCGCCGCCATTACGCTCCATCCGAGGAGCCCCAACTGGCACAGAAGACTGCGCCAGCGGAGAGCGCGGACTCGCCGCGCTTTGGCTCTGGCCCGACCGACCTCTACCCGAAATCTGCTTGCACTGGCTGATCACCACGGCACAGGACCGGGTCAACGACGACGCCTACTCATGGTCAGGCAGGGATGGAAGAACCCGAAGGCATGGAGCGACGACCGCGGTGGCTGGCAAGATGGTCCTCGCCAGGACGGCTCGCGCAAGTCGTGGTCCTACTGGTCGGGCTCCTGGAAAGCCTCTCCCAAGTCCAGGGCCAAGGGCCAGGGGAAGTACCAGTTTCCCGCCTACGACGACGAACAGAAGGATGCTCAGGGCTTGGTGGCCATAGCAGAGCAGCGAACTCCTCAACCCGGGGCCTCCTCTGGTCCCTCCCTGGTTCAGCTTGTGCAGGCGGCGGTCAACCAAGCACGGAAGTTGGATGGCAAGCTGCACAAATTACAGTCGGATCTGGAAGCCAAGGAACGTCAATGGCAGGCCTACACTCTTGCCATGCGCAAGTCCTACCAGCAGGAGAAGCAGCGGCACGCGGAGGCTGTTCAGAGACTCCAGGACGAGATCGCGGAGGTTTTTGTGTTGCAACGAGCCGCTCACGATCATATCAAGCCGGTCGCGGCGGCCAGCAAGGCCTTGAAGGATTCCGGCAAGGACACGGCGGCGGTCGAGTTCATGGCTCTGGTTGGGGAAACTGGCGCAGCGGACCGGCCCAGTCCCTTGCTGTCCTCGGAACTCGTGCAGATGTTGACTATGGTGCAGCAACAGATGGCTACCAATCCTTCTTCTCCCGGTCCTGGACTGTCTGCCAGTCAGCCTGCTCCTCCACCGGTTCCTACGACGCCGCCACATCGTGGCACGCACGTGCCTCCTATGACTCCGGAGAGCGCCTCTGCTGCTTCGAGGACATCTGCGTCCTTGCTCGCGGCTTTTGACCCGCTGAGGGACCCCTACATGGCGTCTCCCAGTACTATGAGTGCCCCGCCACCAGGGGAAACGACGGCTCCTGGTGCGGCCTTCGGCTCGGCTACGGAGCTGGAGTTTGCCTCCCGCGCCAGGCCCAAATTGCCGGATGGAAAGACCAGGCATTCGGTCAAGCATGTCTCGCAGCAGGTGGTGCACGGGCCCTCCACTTCCCCTTCGTTGTCCGACAAGCTACAGGCAGTCCGTGAGGCGGAGCTTGCCCAGCGTGCAGTCGAGTCCCTGCAGGGCTCGGGCGATGGGACCGCTTCCGAGCCCAATGGCGAAAGTCCCCGCTTTGTCAACCTGATCAACGACGACGACGAGGAAATGGAAGAGCTCGAGAGCCCTCTCAGCAGTCGGTCTCCAGGTTTGGGCAAGCTGGAGTAGCCCTCTGCCTTTGCTGGCTTCGCGGTTCCTGGGAGGGATGGCCTTGCAAGTGTGGCACCCTGGTGGGCCCCGAAGCTGTGAGGGATTTTCATCCCTCCTGCTTCTTGCTGGCCGTCGGGAGTATCCACCTTGTCGGTGCCTCCCCTCGCACGTCTGCGAAGAGTCTGGCCGTGAGCTTGCTGCACTTTGTACAGATGCCTGAACAGGTGTATATACGGTTTGACGATCAGGGCCTTTCGGTATCTTCATGGGTTTCCTCCACGGCCGCGCGTGGTTCTGGATGTTGCCATGTGGGCGCTTCTTGGCCCATGGGGTCTTGCTCCATCTCGCTTGGTCGCAGTGGCCGCGCCCTGCATTGGGTTTTTGCAGGTGGCGGTCGCTCCGACCTGTCTTCCTCTGCTGTGCTGCGCGGCCACCGGTCTTGTGGCTGTCCCAGCTCGGCCTCGCCCTGTTGCATTGCCCCGTCTCTGGGTCCACATTGTCTGTCTTTTCCTCTCGGTTGTGCACGGTGTGCGGCGCCAAAGAGGCGTATCGGTGGCTCTGGGACGCTCGCCACGCACCTCACACCTACTCAGGTTCATAGTTCCCCGTTTCCCCGGGTCTCTTTTGGTTTAGGACCCCCGGATGTAGTTAGGCAGCCCCCCTCTCGCCAGGTGCACGTGCAGTTTCCCGACCTGGAGCCTTGTCTGCAGGCCTTCTGTCGAGCATGCCTGCTCTCCTTACTTTCGTTGGGTGCTGGCTTGACCCCGCTGTGCCGGTCCTTCTTTTGCATTCTCTTCCTTGCCTTGTGCAAGGTTCTGGCTTCTGCTGTGCAAAGACGCCGCCGGCCTTCTCGCCGTTCTCCTGCAGTTACCTTTGAAGGGCTTGTAGGCCGTGCGTTGTCCGGCCTCGGCTGCACCTTACCTGCACAACCTGTGCTGCCATGGCGCCCGCCTACGGCGCGCAGACGTTCTGGCCGTTGGCGCTCTTCTTCTGTAAGCCGACTGGGTGATAGGGTTATCTCGAGCCTGCTGCTTGGTGCCCTCGGCGGGGCGCTACCAAGGTGTGTCTGGGGCGCTCCTCCATGGCTGCCCTCTGTGCAAGCTGCTGAGGCCTTCCCTGAAGGCTCTGCTTCCACCTCTTTGCCGGAGGTTTTGCCTGCTTCGGCNAGGTGTGTCTGGGGCGCTCCTCCATGGCTGCCCTCTGTGCAAGCTGCTGAGGCCTTCCCTGAAGGCTCTGCTTCCACCTCTTTGCCGGAGGTTTTGCCTGCTTCGGCCTCCTCTTTTCAGGGCACCGCTCCCCTCGTGGAGCCCTCCCCTGCGAGCCACGCCATTGCTCCACTGCCCTGTGCGGCTTCCTGCCCCACGACTATTGCCAGGAGCTGGGATGAGCCTATGTCCTTCCCCAGCAGCCCGACTCTAGGTACCAGGTTCTTCCTTGTCCTCTGCCCCATGCACCACGCCGAGGCTGTTCAGGTATGCCTGCGCATTCCAGGTACCGCTGTTGATGCGGCCCTGGCTGAGGTCCGGGAGGCACTTGCTTTCTTACGTCTCAGCTTCGCCGGTACTTTGGTCCCCACCTTTCCTCAGTTGCATGAAGGATATGGGTCGCTTGTCCTCGGGGGCGCCTGGCACCAGGACTACGGTGATGCCATTTTGGCCCTGGATTTTACTGCACTGGGGGGATCGGTGTTTGCTCAGCACTTTCCACTTCATTGTCGAGCATCTGACCTGCATGTCCATGCCAGTGCTCAGGGCATTGGGGATTACGAAGTCTATCTGTTCGGCTCTAGCACACCGCTACCACGAGACGGCCACTTTCACGCTGTCCACGGCGGCCTCGTCAAGTTTCTTCCCAGACACCAGGCGCCTATCTGGCAGGGAAGCTTTGTTGATAAGCTTGGCTCCGCAGCTTCCTGGCGCTCTCTGCCATCATTGCCCCAATGTCCGCCGGATCCCTTTTGTGCCGTAGGTTGCCCTGGCAGTGGACCCCTAGTTGGCCTTAGGGATCTGTCTCCTCCTCAAAGCACCGACCTCGCGGCCTTCCTGGGGTATGCCCCCTCTGACATCACCTGTATGCAGCCTTCACATGGCATGTTGCAGAATGTCTGCGCCTCTGCTGT
>BGNK01001171.1:75104-125915 GCA_003297005.1 Symbiodinium sp. clade A Y106 | reverse complement strand
CGTTTTAACGTTGCTTGACAAGCCTCTTGGCCGCGCTCAGCAGGGTGATAATCAGGCTGGTTTGCGCCTTCATGGCCGCCGCCATCTCCTCACCCGCCAGTTCGCGGCGCATCAAGTCTTGTTTGCTGGGCTCCAGGAAACGCGCTTGCAAGATTCTGGTGTCCTTCCGGACCAACATTATCTGCTGCTGCATGCGCCCGCGACCCCTGCAGGCCACTTTGGCTGTGCTTTGTGGATTTCCAAGGACGTCCCATATGCAACCGTCGGGGACCACAAATGCTACGTCGACCTCACCCATTGTGCTGTAGCAGCTCTGTCAGAGCGGCATCTTTTAGTCCATATCACTGCCCCCTATCTTCGGCTCGCAGTTCTCGTTGCGCATTCACCTTCTGACCCGCATGATGGACAGGGGTTTGTGCGCCAATTCTGGGCGGCACGGTCCCGGGAACTTCGCCGGCTGCCCGCTGGCACCTCCCTCCTCGTGCTGACAGATGCCAATGCGAGGCTTGGTAGCCTCGCCAGTGAAGCTGTGGGTGACCATGGGCATGAACCTGAGACTTTAGCTGGAGCCGTGTTCCATGATTTCCTTCTCAGCCATCGTCTTTTTGTGCCGGCCACCTTCGCCGATTGCCACGAAGGCGACTCGTGGACATGGCAGTCCTCCAGAGGAACTCGGCACAGGTTGGACTACATCGCGGCCCCAGCCGAGTGGAAGCAATTCTGCCCGCGTTCTACCACGTGGTATGATTTCGAGTCCTTGCAACTTCGGGAGGACCACATGCCGGTTACCTTCCTGTGTACCTTTGCCAGACAGGGCTCCCCGCATCCGGCCTGCTTCCGCCGTGCTGCCTGCCGGCCTAGAGACCTGGACGCTTCCCTGGATAAGCGGGCTTTTGAAGAGGCTATTTCACATACAGGGCTGGTTTCTTGGATGGCTGATGCGGATACTCACTATGCCAGTTTCGTGCACAACTGGGTTGAGGCCGGGAAGCGCACCCTTCCACGCAAACAGCACCGACCGTGCCAAACCTTCCTGAGTCAGGCCTCCTTGGCGCTGATCCGGCATCGCAAAGACTTGCGGGCACAGTTGCGTGAGGCCGAGGCAGAGCTCGACCGGAGACGCCTGATTGCAGGCTTTGCTGCCTTCACCCTCCTGAAGGCCCACACGTCTCTTTCGGACGCNCATCGCAAAGACTTGCGGGCACAGTTGCGTGAGGCCGAGGCAGAGCTCGACCGGAGACGCCTGATTGCAGGCTTTGCTGCCTTCACCCTCCTGAAGGCCCACACGTCTCTTTCGGACGCCGCAGCTGCACAAACACACCGCTGGCTCAGAGGCGCATGTGGCGCCGTTGCGAATACTTGGCATGCTCTTAACCTTGCCTGCCAGCAGGCGCGAGCAGCGGTCAGGGCTGACAGGTGCGCCTATTTGCAAAGCCTGGTTGATGCTGTCGGCTCTTCGGATCTTCGGGATCCTCGCCACCTTTTCAACGCCGTTAGGCGCGCTTTCCCCAAAGCCGCCCCAGCTCGCAAATCTAAGTTCACACCGCTGCCAGCTGTCGAACTAGAGGATGGTACGCTG
Organism: Symbiodinium sp. clade A Y106; assembly: GCA_003297005.1. Classification (NCBI taxonomy): domain Eukaryota; class Dinophyceae; order Suessiales; family Symbiodiniaceae; genus Symbiodinium; species Symbiodinium sp. clade A. The sequence goes on along the minus strand of BGNK01001171.1, from coordinate 124,336 downwards.
GCTGTCTCTGGCCCTGCGCGTGTCGCCCGCTGGCGCGCACATTTTGCTGCGCAGGAGCTTGGCCGGGAAGTTGCTCCGGCCACTTACACTGACCTTGCCACGAGGGCGACCGTGCACATCCGCCCCCCCTTTGATTGGTCTCTTGTCCCAACCCTCGCTGAGGTGGAACAGTCGGTCCTCCGCCTCAGGCGTGGCAAGGCTTCGGGGCATGACGGCATCACTGCTGAGCTCTTGAAGCTCCAGGCCGCGTGCTCTGCGAGACACCTCCTGCCCGTCTTCGCCAAGAGCCTCCTTGCCCTTCAGGAACCGGTGGAGTTCAAAGGTGGTTCGCTCTTCACGCTCGCAAAGCGTGCCTCTACGGCCTTCTCATGCGACCGTCATCGCAGCATCATGATATCCAGTATTCCGGGGAAGCTCTTCCATCAGTGTGTGCGAAGGCGCCTGCTCCCATTGCTGCGCTCCCACGGCCACGACCTCCAAGGGGGCGTGCGCCCTGGTGTAGGGGTCGACAGTATTTCTCTCGCGGTGCGGGCCTTCCAGACATACGCTCAAGCCAGCCATCTTGCGCCAGGCCTCGTGTTTTTCGATGTCAAGGCAGCCTACTACCAAATTGTCCGTGAAACCTTGACTCGTGCTGCCCCGGATGATCGTGTCATCTGTGCCCTGATGCATCGCTTGAGAGTGCCGGCCGCAGCTATGTCTGAGCTTTCCGACCACCTGCAGCGCCTCAACCATATCGCCGATTTCGGAGGATCGGCGCATTTGGAGGCCGTTGTGGAAGAGTTATTTGTTGGCACGTGGTTTCGACTCGACCGACATTGTGAACTGGTATATACGAGCGCCGGCGTTAGGCCAGGCGATCCCCTGGCAGACATTTTGTTCGCGCTGAGCTTCAGCGCGTACATCCGCTCCGTTGAGCAGTCCCTTGCGGAGAGGCACCTCAGCACAGTCCTCCCGCCTTGCCGCACTCCCCTGCCTATTGATTCCCTGAATCAGCCATGCCCGCTCACCCCCGCCTCTTGGGCGGATGATTTTGCTGCCATGACTGCGACGGCGGACCACAGCCTCTTGGTTGATAGAGTTGTCGCGATTGTGTCGTGCTTTCTTACACACGCCACTACCATCGGCATGCAGTTGTCTTTTGCGGTGGACAAGACCGCTGCACTCCTCCCGCCGAGTGTCTACCACTCACATCACCCGGCTTTCGTTCCCGGTGGCCCTTCTGGTGCAGCCAAGCATGTACTCGTTTGGGATGATGTTACCCACGTAAGCCATCAGCTGCCCATCGTTCAAGTCTACAAGCACCTAGGTGGCATTGTTGCCAATACCTGCAGTGTCCTTCCTGAGGTTCACTATAGGTTTTCCCAGTGCACTTGGACAATGCGCCCTCTCCGTACCTCTCTGTTTGGTAACCCAGCTGTGCCCTTGCCGCTGCGCCGGCGTCTCCTGGGTGCTTTGGTTGCTACCAAGTTTACCTTCGGTTCGGCCACGCTGGAGTTGCACGCCTCTAGCCATTGGAGGCTTTGGGCGCGCCTGTATACCTCCATCTGGAAAGCCTTATTTCCCCGGGGGGACAGCTTCCAAAAAGTGCATTCTTACGACGTGCTTCGGACAGGGAAAGCGCTCTCTCCACCCCTCGCGCTTGCAAAGGCTAGGGCTGGTTTCTATCTCAGAACACTCGAGTGTGGACCGTCCACCCTTTTGCACCTCTTGTGGCTCCAGTGGGAAGCCTGCCCTGCGAGGGCGTGGCTCACACACCTGGAAGAGGACTTGCAGCACCTGCTACAGTACAACGAGGGAGTCGCTGTCCTCGCTCACTCCGACCTGCCTATCCGAGCCCTTACAGAGGCGATACTCTCCGACAGAGGATGGTGGCGGAGGCAAATCGCGGCTGCCTCCCGGGCCTACTTTGCTGACCTTGACCGCTGGCATTCCGCTCGCCCCTGCCAGCTTTCGGCACCGACGGCTCCGCCCTCGCCAAGTGAGGATGCCTTTCAATGCCCCTTTTGCAGCTCTTGCTTCCCTTTACGTAAACATCTGGGAACGCACGTAGCGCGCAGGCACGGCTACTTTGCGCCAGCTCGCTTGCTTGCATACCATCCGACTTGTGTTGCTTGCCTTCGCTTCTTCCACTCGATCTCCAGGCTCCAGCGACATCTTAAGGGCTCTCGCGGCTGCCTCCTCCGCACTAGCCTTCTTGTCCCTCCAATGGGCATNTGCCTTCGCTTCTTCCACTCGATCTCCAGGCTCCAGCGACATCTTAAGGGCTCTCGCGGCTGCCTCCTCCGCACTAGCCTTCTTGTCCCTCCAATGGGCATCACGGAAGTGCATCAGGTGGAGGCCGCTGATCGGGCCAATGTCAAGAAGCTGCGCCAGGGATTTTGGCAGCTACACGGGTCTGTTCCACCCATCCTACAGACCTACGGGCCTCCGCAACCATCCAGGGAAGAACTTCTTTCCTACCTTGAAGATGAGGCGCCCCTTACTTTGCTTGGCCGCCCACTCCGCGACCCCGCCCTCGAGGCTTGGGTCCAGTCCGAAATTCCCAAGAAGACCTCCGAACCACCGCGGCCGGGCACATGCAGCTTTTGGGCATACCGAATAGGTCGTGCCCCGGCGCGTTTCACCTGAATTCATTTNGAGGCTTGGGTCCAGTCCGAAATTCCCAAGAAGACCTCCGAACCACCGCGGCCGGGCACATGCAGCTTTTGGGCATACCGAATAGGTCGTGCCCCGGCGCGTTTCACCTGAATTCATTTACCTATGGATGCGTCTGTTGACTCTGTGATCCGCCCAGAAAAAATTCTATAGGGTTCAGGGTGTCAGGGTTTGGGGCCCCGAACCTGAGGCTTTAGGCTTGTCTTCCCAACCACTCCCCCCAAAGCCGACAACACTGCATAGTTAGTTACATACCTTTAAGCAGGTCTTGGGCTCCATGGGTACCTCGGGCGCTTGCAGTAAGCCCTCAAACCTGCTGGCGGGATTTAGGGCTGAAGCTGTAGGATGTCAGGCTCAGTCTCGGGTTGTAAGCAGAGGCCGCTCGTCTTAGCTGGCACACCCAAAGGATCCTAAGTACCCATAAAGCAAAATGCAGGGTTTCAATATTAGGAATTGCTACTATGTTTGGGGGAAGTGTTTCACTTTCGCACAGCCGAGGCGTCCTGATGAAGAATGGCCGGACAAAGACTGACGAGAGGGGTGGGTTCCAGCTGGGGGGTACAGGGGTTAGGGTTTGAGGTTTAGTGTGAAGGGTTCAGGGTTAGTTAAGAGTTTGGGTTCTCCCCGATTCTAATTCCTCTTACGTTAACCAGGAGGGGCGTCTAAAGTACGGCACCGTTGAAGTTTCGTTGGTAGAAACTTCTTTTGCCGAGACAACCCTGTTCTGCTCAACTAGGCTCCCTCAAGCCTAAACTACGCCTTTAACCTCTAAGCAGCCCTAAATTAAACCCTAAACCCCAAACCCTAAACCCTAATGCATTATACGCCCCAAATCCCATAAAGCCCCCACATTACGCCTTACACCCTCTACAACCGTACGGAAGTGTGTAGGCCTATGTCACCCTAGAAAAGCCCGTATCTGATCTGAACCTTAAACCCCCTCACCTGGGCTTGGGAGTACCATCCTTTAATGCTGTTTCGGAGACCTGTTACTTAAAGGGAACCATTATGAAAGAAAAGTCTATACTTGTTCTGCCCACTTCAAAGTCCAGTCACCGCACACGCTTTCCAGGAGCGAAGATGCGAACTTAGCCTTGAAGCAGAGCACGATTTTGGCCCAAGACATCGAGGCCCCGGTTAAGGTGTACTATAGGGGCCTTAAGAATTACCTATACTATTTTGGTGGTTCCTTACTTATAAATAATTATAGTATAATGGGGCCCAAAACCCCATTCTAATTATTAAGGCCCCTATATTCAGGGTTTAGGGACGTTTAAGGTCTGGGAGTAACTGTGGTCTTGTATGCAAGGTTTTAGTTTTTAGGTGTAAGGGTTTAGGGACGTTTGAGGTCTGGGAGTAATTGTGGTCTTGTATGTAAGGTTTGAGTTTTGTTTGTAGATTTTGAGTTTTGTGGGATTATGACGGGTTTAGGGCGTATAGCACCCCGTTGTGGGTTGCATGACAGAGCTCTGTGACAGCGACATGTTGAATATATCCCAGAAGTGATCTCCAAGATGTTAGCTTTTCTTATGGTTTTGGGTTCAGGGTTTTGCATGTTAGGATTTCGATTCAGGGATTTCGGTTTCAAATGATGTTTTTGCTCTTCCTCTATTTGTCTTAGAAGAGCACTAGGCTCGAGGTTCCTGTGCAGTCTGTGCAGACCATCGTCTCACAACAACCCTAAAGCCCCCCCCCCCCGTTACTTTCCACCCCCTTCCTCAAAAAACGCAGTGCCGAATCCAATCATCCCGAGCCGGCACCCCCTTATGGAAAACGTCATCCTTGGCGGATTTTTCGACTCACCCGCAAGAAAAATGCATGGCCGATGTTCTGCTTTCAACATTGCGAGGAGGGTCTGCTTCGTGCACCAAAACAAGATTGATCAACATCCTCGGGGAGGAAATGTGCATCCGGACGTTGAAGGCTTTGGCGGTGTGTGTGTGTGTGTGGCCCAAGGGTCAGATCCGAGGCAAAATGCCAAATGGATAAATGGAAGCGTATGCTCAAAGCTGCAGACGAGGAGGCAATGCCGACGATGCACATAAGCACTCGTGCCAGCTCCTCGAACAGCCTCAGCGGCGCTACGGATTGGCAAGCTCTTTCCAAGCATATCTTTCATCTGCAGATTCACGTGCATCACTTTGTGCTGAGACACTCCGAACCTGCGAACCTCCGAACCCGAGCAAGACTCAAACCCTTCTTGCAGCAAACGCCGGAACACCCTAAACCCTAAACCCTAAACCGTACAGGACCCTAGGGGCTCTGAAGGGCTCTTGGAATGCAGCTGCGAAGGCTTTCGGATTTTGGGAGGGGTGTCGGGTTGAAGATTTATAAGACTTCAGGGTTTGAGGTGTCGGTGGCTTCGAAGGTAGAGGTCAGGGAAGGGGTCCACATTGCCACAAGTAATCCTGTCGGTTCTAGGGTTCAAGCTTGGGATTTAGGCTTTGGCCTTGAGGCCTTTTACCCCCGGAGCCACGAAACCGAAACCCTAAACCCCTAAACCCCTGAACCCCTAAACCCTAAACCCTAAATCCTAAACCCTAAACCCCTAAACCCCTAAACCCTAAACCCTAAACCCCTAAACCCCTAAACCCTAAACCCTAAACCCCTAAACCACAACCCCGCATCCCGAAGCCCTAAATCCTGAAAAATCCCACACCCAGAGCTTTCCAGAAGGCCACAACGAAGGCTTCGGCCAAAATCGCTCGAATCTGCGACCAACCGATGCTTGGAAGCATTCGGACTTATCTTGTTTGGCCTTTCGGGTTTGGGTTTGGGGCTTTGGATTTTGGGGATGAGGGCCTCCCTGGGGCTTAGCGTTTCGGGATTGGGGTTTAGGGGTTTGGGGTTGGGGGTCTCGCATCTCTTCAGCGAGGAAAGGAACTAGGGTCTCAGGTCTTAAGGTTTTACAGTTTACAGCTTACCTAGAGCAACCAATGTACAATTCAAAAAGGGATATGACGCTGAAAGATTGGTACATTTACAGTTTGTTCGAGGAGCCTTGATTCCTCTAGTAGGTAGGACTCATGTTGTTTGGCTTCAAGGGTTTAGGGTTCAGGGTTTCGGATTTTCGGGATAGGAATTTAGAGTTTTGGGTCTCACGTAATTGAGGTGTCAGCAGTTAACAATTGGTGGTGAGTTTACTTGATCCACAGCCAAAACTGCCCCCAAACCTTACCATAACCCCACATAACCTGCCTTCTTAAGGGTGGTCAAAATTAAGAAGGAACCCCAAAAAAGGAAGGTTTGAGAAGGGCCAGCTAAACCTTTAACCCTAATTACATTGTGCGGTACGAAGTAAGCCCCCTAAACCCTAAACTCTAAACCCAGAATTCAGCCCCGAGCTTCGGTAAAAAGGGTGTACGGCGCAGGGTCTAGGGTTTAGGGTCTACCTGCGCCCTGAGTCACCCACGGTTCTAGGGACATCTACAAGGAAATCTCAATAAGGATCCCTAAAAAGGGGCCTTAAAGTACCTATATAGGGACCCCTTCAAGGCTTAAGTACCTACTATAAATGTACATGGAGCCTTTGGGTTGGTAGCGTTTAGGAGGCTCTTCGGATTGGTTTTTGAGGTGCGACGTTGAGAGCGTTGGTGGGTGGAAGTCTTGAAGGTCTCATCTACTTACGGTTTAGGGGTTTAGGGTTTTGGGTCGAGGGTACAGGGTCTCCGAGTCGCGCTTTCAGCTTGTGGGCTGCTATAGAAAATTACCTATACTACGTTGGGGGTTCCTTAGTCTAATTATAGTATATAAGGCCCCCCCAAGAACCCTATTCTAATTATTAAGGCCCCTATATTACCCTTATAGATCCCTTCTAGAACCCTTTAAGGATCCCTTGAAAGGAACCCTATAATATTTATAGTAACCTACGCCTCAGCTTGTCAAAAAATCACCGAATAAAGTACCCTACTATAGATCCCTTAAAGTAGCCCTTTAAGGAGCCCTTTAAAGGGAACCCTATTCTAATTACTAAACCGGTAAGCTCGCGCGGGACTACAGGATGGCTTCTGAAGTTCTCGAGCAACCCAACATCAAGGAGAGCACCACCTCGAAGGACAGAGTGCAAGAGATCTAGGATGCAGAGTAATATAGGGGCCTTAATAGTTACCTGTACTGTTTTGGGGGTTCTTTATTACAATTATAGTATAACGGGTCGCAAAACCCTATTCTAATTACTAAGGCCCCTATAGTATTCAGGTGACGGGGACTAGAACCGTGGCTCTTCTACAATGTCTCCAACCGTTCTGATATGAGCACAGCGCTTGCCGAGGATGATGCTGATGATCATCATCATCGTCGCCATCATCATGTCGTCATCATCATCAACAACAGCAGCAACAACATCCTCAACAACATGATCATCGACAGCATCACCAGTTGCATCGCCATCCGTATCCCCAGCATCGGCAGCATCAGCAGCACCAGCAGCACCAGCCCAAGTATCATGATCAAAGCTGCCATTGTCGTCATCATCATCGTCGTCATCATCATGTCACCACCATCATCATCATCATCCTCATCATCATCATCATCATCACCATCACCGTAATCAGAATCATGTCATCATCATCACACCTTGAATCCCGGCAGCAAGCACAATGGGAATCGTGGCGAGAGATATGGCAAGCGTAGTAACGACCGTTGTTGCCATCATGGCGGGAATGGTGATGACCTGACCATGAGCACCGCCATTATCGGCAGTTTGCTTGTATCCACTTTCCTCAGGAACATCACGCTCGTCTACAGCCCTGTCTATATTCTCTTCGTCGTCCCGTGTTCAAAAGCAGTCCCAACATGAATTCACCACCGGTCTCAACACGTCACCACCACCACCACTACCACCATCATCACCACAACCAACACCGCGACCACCACCACCACCACCACCGCCACCACCGCCAGCACCACCAGCACCATCAGCAGCACCACCTCCACTTTCTCAATGTGGCAAGGTGCTTACTAGTTACTACCCTCATCCTCATCAGATAGTCGCTGCTTCAGTATCAGCGTCATCATCGGTGATCCCACCAGGGATGTTAGCATCACATTATCAGCACTGTAGTCGTATTCAGCAAGCTATACGTTTCACCATCATCGTCGGCAGCATCGCCGTAATTATCCCTGTGGTGATCGTCACTCTTCTCCGCTTCAGGACCACCACTATACTACCATGGTGAGAATTGCATTATGTCTAGGCTTTTTCGGTTTCCTTAGGTTCCGGTCGGAGGGGTGCTTTCTTCGAAGGACAGTTGGCACGATGGCTTCGTTCCACGCGCTTTTTGGCCCCTTGGCATGTCACAGACCCTAAACTGTAAACCCTAAACCCTTAAAGCCCTAAACCGGAGTCACAGATTGACAGGTGATGACAGACGGCAAGATGCACTTGTCGGCTGGCGTAGGGCTGGTTCATATGAAGTTAGAGATGTACAGAGACAGAGGGGGGGAGGCGATAAAGTCCAGAGACAGAGAAGGCAAGGAGAGAGACAGAGAGAGAGATAGAGAGCGAGAGAGTGAGCGAGAGAGACAAAGACAGCTGGAGAGAAGGGACGTATAGTTACTACTCATGGTGGTGATGATGGTAGTGGTAGCAGGGTCAATCGTCGAAGAAGAAGTAGTAGTCGACGACGACTACTACTGCTGCTGCTGCTGCTTCTTCTTCTACTGCTCACAACAACAACAACAGCAACAGCAACAACAGCAACATCAACAACCACTCTTGCTACTACTCCTGCTGCTGCTGCTGCTGCTGCTCAACCACTCTTACTACTACTAAGACTACGACGAGGACGATGAGCACAAGTACTACTTCTAGCAGCAGTAGTACGGCTGTAGTCGTCGCACTTACCAAGCCTTAGAAGTTTATAGTAGCACACCCTGAACCCTCAACCCTCAACCCTCAACCCCTCAACCCAAGGCTTTTCCATCCCCCAGGAACATCGACAACGCCAGCTCCCCTGCGCAGACGATGCGTCGGCGGTCTTTGGCATCAGCGATGCTGGTCCTTATAGTGTGTATGTATGTATGTATGGATGTATGTACATATGTACAGAGAGGTGTGTGTATATATATATATATATATACATACATACATACATACATACACACAACTATATACTTATACTTATATACAGGTAGATAGTTAGGCAGATAGACAACTAGTTGGAGAGAGTGGTGTACATATGCATATGTACTTTTTTATATTGTATACATGTATGTTTATGTAGTACATGACCATATGCACTTATATACAGAGTACATGTATACTCACACAGACAATGCAGTAGGATTTGGGATGTAGGCTTCAAAAGTTTTTTTTCCGTAGGGGCTTGAGGGTTTGGGCTATCCAGACAGAGCAATACCGTCGATTAAGGAGCTTTGCTTAACTCAGCAGGTTTAAAAGAGCGTGCATAGGGACCCTTGGGCAGTTTGCACATATGCCCGACTTCACATGAAACCCTAAACCCTAAACCCTAAACCCTAAACCGTATTAGGATGCCCAGCATCTGGAGTTTAGGGCATTGGGGTTTGAGGCTTTCCGACTCTTGGGCGTTAGGATGTGTCTGTGGATTCAGGGCTTCCGAGGGATCTTACAAATTAAAAGAACCATATAACGGCTCTAGCACGCTCTTGCAAGGGTCAGGGTTGCTTTGGGGGTCTTAGAAGCGTTCTATGAAGGTTCTGGCTTTGGGCTTCTCCTTGGCGACTCTGTTCCTTCGAGTTTCGTTCTGGTCAGCCAGATCTGTAGTCGGCGGTCCTTAGAAATGATTGAAACACACGGGTTACTTCAGATGTACCTATTTTGCGTCTATGGGGCTTCCAGCTTAAGGCGGCGCGGTTTGCGACAAGCAGTCTATATAGTCGTTCTCTCAGTTTTGCAAACAGGCTCTTGTTCATCCCTCTGGTGACTATGGTGTAAAGATGAGAAACCCATGTCGTATCTGAGGAATGTGGCTATGTTAGCACATGCGGGTTCTTTAACTCTGGATCTTTACCATGGAGTCCTTTTCCCTAGGATCCTGCTGTATATTCGCACTTCCATATATTGTCTCCCATATCTGTACAACTCTTCCAAAGAACCCTATTATAGACCTATATAATACCAGAAAGCCCGTGTGAAGAAGTAACGCAGCGAAAGCCCCTTTCGCTTCACCAGGTTTTGCGCTTGTAGGGTTTAGGTGTTGGGATTAGGGGTTGTGGGTTTCGGGACCTGATCCCGCAAACTTGGGTCCCACTCAGTAACAGTTGGATAATATTCATAAATATAGATATATTCGGCCCTTAATGGTAGCCCTACTATAGACTGTTACTGTATGGGGGGGCAGTACCCAACCTCAAACCTTAAAGCCTTGCACAGGAAACTACTAGACTTACTAAACGCTTTCCCCGAAGCCCCATGCCCAACGTCCTGCTAAAGTCATGGTGCTCGCCAAGGACCGTGGGAAGCTTCAAGCCGGATAATATTAACGGCTCCCAGCAGGTGACAACCAACACAGATCTCGGGTTTCAGATGTTCGGGTACTTCCAGTTCCGTGCCGCTGTGAGGTTTGTACGAGCCCGTCCTTTCAAGCCCTCTAAATTAGGAACCCAAAAAGCACATAAGCACTTTATGAGGATATCCCTACCTTATTGGGCTTCCTTCTAAGGGGGTTTATATGGGATATCCCTATCCTTATTTTTGCTTATGTGCTTTTTTGGGGCCCTACTAAACCCTACGTCCTCTACCCTGTTAGCTTTTATGCCCTATAAATCCTTTGGCCGTTCTGGAGGCAGCAAAGGGCAGCCAGAAGCCATGCGCATCAAGACCACAAACAAAATATAACGTCGCCTTTAGGGGTTTAGGGTTTAGAGCAATCCTCGAAAGCATAATGTCGCCTTTTGGGGTTGCCTGTAATGGTGGTGTAAGCTCAATGGCCCTTTTCCCCATAGTCCCCCCCCCCCCCGGTGTTGGCGCTGTGTTAACCCGAAAACCCTCAAATTATTAGGGTTCTGAACCCAACAACAAAGCAGAGCACAGGACGGCAAGCATAAATTAGCCTTTGCAGTAGGAAAGAGGTGCCGGCGGGCGGGCAGGGGGGTGGCCGGCACCGTGAACAACTCCAAAGCCCAAGCCATAAAGCAGCAAAAGACCAATTACACTGCGTTTGCATTTAGAGTTTGAGGTTTGCCTGGGGTGTAGGGAAGGTCTAACAATGTCAGGAGCTGTGGTTGAGGGTGGCGTTTGGTAAGGATCATGCAGTCTGATAAACGGGATTTGTAGCCCAGAAGATATATATATATATATGTCTATACACCCTACCGTCATAGCACAAGGTCCCCAAAACTGCAAAAAGGGCCATGGCCTTTTATGGGACCTAGTTCCATATGAACCCTCTAGGGTGTATTCATGATGGCCTCTTGAGCCCCATTTACGCCGAATTCTCCACAGGCCAAGTATACAGGGCTTTCGACTGTGTTTTGTTGGGTCGGTGTATTTCCTGGTTGAGGGGTATTTGGGTTCTTTCCCAACCCGCTTAAACTATCCCCCAAGCTCTGTTCCAATTGCTAAGGCTGCTATAGGACACTCGAGCCCTTATAGAAACCGTAGCGGAGAACAGTCTGTAGAATCCCTCAACCCCTTGTCAAATCCTTGCTAAGCCCCGTACGGCGGCCTAGTCTATTTTTTGGGGGCCGCTCTTTTTGCATCGCCATGGCAGGACTTAAACCTGAAAGCCTTCGGCATCGAGAGTCACTCCAGGCACGGACAAGTTGAGGGTTTGGGGTCTTCCCGAAACACACGAGCTGGCTAAGGTTTCGGGTTTACGGCGTACTATAGAGGCTTAATAATTAGAATAGGGTTTTGGGGCCCATTATACTATAAAAAACAATAAGGAACTCCCAAAAAGGTATTGGTAATTATGTAGGTCCGTTTTTTTTGTGCCCTTTCCCAAGTCTTGTCGGAATTTGCAAGGCTGCGCAGAGGGCTGGAGAGCTTCGGTTAAGCGAGGCGCCTCCCATCCCCCTCTCAGGGCTCCTAATATAGGAGTTTCCGAGAATAGGGGACCCTAACATAGTACCCTAAATAGTAGGCTCCTTATTATAAGGATCCCAATTAAGGTACCCCTAATTTTTGGAAACTTCCATTTAAGGCCCGAAAGAGATGGCAATACTGTTCTGGGGGCTCCTCGCATTATAAGTATAGTAGATTTGTTTATCCCAAAACCCGCTTCCAATTATAGATTACCTGTTGCCGCGGGCCGTGGCGCGAAAGGAGCCTGCATTAAACAGAGCCCGCACAGAACCCTTATAGCGACTCTATACCTCTAGGAACGAATGTACCATTAAATTAAATAGCAGGATATGACCCAGGTACCCGGGTTACGCTGGGTACATCATGTACTGTGAACCGTGGAAGTCTGAACCAGTCAGTGTTTTCCAGACCAGACCAGTAGTAGGTTTCTGGAGAAGCAGAACACCATTCTGCCCTAAACCCTAAACGCCTAAACCCTAAACCCTTTTCTCGAAGAGAACCAGAACACCCCTGCAGCCCCAGCTTCTCAGGTGGGCGGACTTTGTCATCCATCCTCATTGCACTCCGAGGCAGCTCGCTGCATCCGAAGTAGGGGTTGATGTTACCGGTATTGTTGGGTTCAGGCTGTAGAGTTTAGGATGGCTAGGGATCAGAGGGCTCAGATGGCCAGGGATCACAGGCCTCAGACGGCTAGGGATTCTGCAGTTTTTATTGCTGGCAACCCCATAATTAACAAGTCCCGGTTAGACATTTTACACTCGCAAATTTGCAGACGGAGCCCTATTCACACCCAGCAAATTTCCTATTGTACACCTTACTTTATGTGAAGTAGGGTTGTTGCTGCTGTATTCGGCTGTTGGAGACTTAGAGGGTTGCCATAATACGGCAACCTTCTAAGTCTCTATAGAGCTGACATGAGGCATAGTTCGCACTGAGGTTTTGCTGAGGCTGCGCGTGTGTATGTATGTGCACAGATACACATACATGCGTACATACATCACATCATGTTAGGTCACATTACATTACGTTAATTAACATTACACTACATTACATGCATGCATACGCATGCATAATACACATATATATATATAGAGAGAGAGAGATGCATATACGTGGCTGACGTGGCTCGTGGAAACATTGGTGGGTGTCATTCGAGCGATATCAGCAATAGTCGGCCCCACCATACTGCGTAGATGGTAAGTTGAGAATGATTGTTATGGTGATGTTGATATTGGCTCACACTGTGTAGTGTGTTCAGTTTGCTACCTGAGTCTTGCTGCCTACTACTTACTGCTAACTACTGACGACAAGCTACTAACTAATTATAGCTACGGGCCGCGAACCACGAAGTACTAACTACAAGCTACTGTTTACTACCTACCACCCACTACCCACTAACCTATAAACTTATAACCTTGATTACTTGTAATCTCTGGGAGCAGGTTCCGAATTAATTCTGTCAAAGATTTGTCTTTAATTTGTCTTCCACATGTGTCAGAAATCTGTCACCTGCCGGCTGGTAGGGTTTAGCATCTGTGAATAATCTGTGAAAAATCTGTGAATAATNAGAAATCTGTCACCTGCCGGCTGGTAGGGTTTAGCATCTGTGAATAATCTGTGAAAAATCTGTGAATAATCTGTCAACAGTCTCTGGCAGATCTACGAAAAATCTGTCCCAAATCTGTCAAAAATCTGTCCCCCCCCGCCTGACTTTCTGCGGGTCCTCACACAGGCTGCACCTTAACTGCACGCAGCTCCTCCGCGCACTACGTGACGAGACCCCGCAGGCACCCCTTGAAAACACGGACAAGCAAAACACAAATAAATCACAAAAAAAACACNCGCACTACGTGACGAGACCCCGCAGGCACCCCTTGAAAACACGGACAAGCAAAACACAAATAAATCACAAAAAAAACACAGATTGGAACCCAGCCCCAACCAGATAAATCACAAAAAAAATCGCAAAAAAAAAAACACAAATAAATCACAGATTCAAAAACCACCGACATGGCTGATCACAGATCTGTGACAGATTGAAAACACAAATAAATGACAGACTAAATCCCAAAATAAATCATTTTCCCAAGCCAACCATTACCACGAAATCAGGGTTATAACTATAAACCTACTAACCTACTACTATTACTACTACCACCACCACTACTACTGCTGCTACTACTACTACTACGACCACTACTACTACTACTACGACGACGACTACTTCTACTCGGAGGTTTCCATGATCCGAGTAACTCTATCCGGCCGGTGGATCGATTATCAAAACTGTACGCAGCTCCAAACATCAACGTCCCTAGTAAAAATACCTACATTCCAAAGCCTAAACCCTAAACCCCAGCCGCCCAAACCCAGACCATGGCTTGCCAAGGGCTCTTGTAGGGTCGTATATAGGTGCCCTCATGATTGGAATAGGGTTTTGGGCCTTGGGACTATTTCTATCCCTGTCTCAGGGCTTGGTGTGAGGGTGTTTAGGCAAGTTTGGATTTAAAGCGAACCCGGATCAGCCTAAACCCTATACTAAACTCTATACTATAGGGGCCTCAATAATTAACAATAATATTTTGGGTTTCCTTATTGTAATTATAGTATACTGGGCCCCAAAACCCTATTCTAATTATTAGGGCCCCTACATTACCCTAGGATCGTTGGGGACTCCTACACCCTAAACTTTAAATCCTAGGATCGTTTGGGACATTTTCGGCATGATGTTCTTGATGCGGGACATCCTCTTCATCCCCCTCCAGCTCTTTGACCTGCCGGAGTATCAGACCATGCCACTGAGCAGCACCGACATTTACCACAAAAGCAGCCCGAACCCCCCAAAAGGGCCATACTATAGGGGCTTAAAAGATTACCTTATTATTATTATTCTTATAGTAAAATATACTTCAAACCCTATTCCGGTTCTTAAGACCCCTAGATTACTCTAAACCCTAACTATACCCTACACCCCGAAACCCCTAGACCCTAAAAAAGATCATACCCACACCCTCAAGCTGCACCCAGCTGACCATCATCGGTAGGGTGACTGTGTCATCGGACACTACAAGCCGGTACTGTGGCCTATTCGACGCCTTATGAGTATGTCTGTTGTTGAGGAGGGATATATATCGACTTGAGACTAACTTCTTAATCGTGCACAGGGCTTATTCGACAGTAGCCTGCTCTATAACTCTGATCCTCCAACTACACCCGGCAGCCGGGCTGCTAGGGACTCTTGTTTGCCGGAGCTCTTCGCTTCGAGGTTGATAGGTTGGTTCAAAGCCTCGTGCACCGGAGAAGTATTGTTTTTTCGCAAGCTAACGTAGCAGACGTTTGTGAAAACAGCGTGTCGATTCTGGGTTTGGGTCTTAAAACACACAAGCTTGAATATGTTTTTGCCACAATGATTCCTTAAACCCTAAACCCCTAGACTCCAAAACCCCAAACCCCTAAACCCAAAGAGTTCCTTCTTACATATGGGAGTTTCCGAAAATAGGGGACCCTAATATAGTACCCCAAATAGCAGGATCCTTATTATAAGGACCCCAGAATAGGGTACCCCTAATTTTCGGAAACTCCCATATCTCTATGAGTGAATGGTTCCAGACCCTACTCGTGGCAGAATCCGAGTTGCTTTCGGGGTTTAGGGACTTAGGGTTTAGGGATTTAGGTTTGGGGATTTAGGGTTTAGGGTTTAGGGTTTAATTTAGGGGGCCGCAAGCCCCACGTGTTAGGTCAGCTACATGCAGAAAGCAATACTGCCAGAATTATATAAGCTCTAGACTTGAAATGCTGAGGGCTGCGCTGGCCACCTTGTCACTGCTGCTTGGCGTTCTTCTGGTTGGCTCTTTGAACTTGAACTTTTTGGTTTCTATATGAAGTATAGGAAGTAGGCTAAACTTTAAAATTTTAGGAGTCAGCCGAGGTTGTTTTGGACCATGGACATTGTGCTCTCTTTCTTCACTGGCTACTATGAGAAAGGGCGATTGGAGCTCACGCACCGCAAGATCGCCTTCAACTACATCACCACTTGGTTCTTCTTGGACATAGGACTGAACCGATATAAGAATACTAATAATAAGAAGAAGAAACATTGTTATAACAATCGCTACAATGCTAGTAGTAGGAGCAATAACAACCATAATAATAATCAACAATGACAATAGCAATAGCATTTTCAAGCGCAGTAGTAATACATAGCAGTAGTAGTAATCCAAAGCGTTTTGAGGTTGCAGCCTTTCAGGCTTACAGAACCTAAACCCTAAACCCTTAAACCCTAAACCCTAAACCCTAAACCCCTAAACCCTAAACCCCAAACCCCTAAACCCTAAACCCCTAAACCCCTAAACCCCTAAACCCTAAACCCCTAAACCCTAGACCCTAAACCCCTAAACCCTAAACCCCTAAACCCTAAACCCTATACCGCAGGGCGAAGCCTTCGCTCAGCATCCAGGGTACATTATCACGGATCATAGGGCCAAGGAGCCCCGCCCAATACCCCTCAGTTACCCTAAGGGTCCATGTACCCAAATAGTATATTCTTTGGCCCCAATGTACCTACATAGGGACTACTTTAAGGCCAATGTATATACTATTTGGGTACATGGACCCTTAGGGTTACGAACTATGCCAAGAAGTACCTGGGTGGCGTTTAGATCATATTATTTCATGTGGTGTTGTACTACTCTATATGATATTACACGAAACTACATTTTAGGTTATGTTCCCTTACTTGAGCCGTGCTGAGTTGTCTTAGATCAGAGCACCCCCGAGCTTGGTCGTGTTGGGTTTGCATGCGTTCCTCTTGCGCTGGGGATAGAGTTTAGGGGGTTTAGGGTTCAGGGTTGAGAAAATTGGGCTTGCTTTACTGCCTCATCCGTGGATTGATGCTTTACCTAGAGAAGCCCAGCTGTTTTCAGCAAGCAGAACGAACCCTCTCAACCCTAAATAGTTTTGAAGATTGAACCTCTGATACCCTGAAGCCATGACGCCCGAAAGCCCCATATGGGTGGTTGTCAAAATTATGGTCCCTTTTTGGGTCTTTATTATAGTACGGCACTTAAAAAGGTGCCATAATTTTGACAACTACCCATATATAACCCGTTGAAGCAGCAGTCTACCGAATGCCGTATGCCTCTTACTTCCGTGCAGGAGTGGTTGGCATTGACTGGTGGCTAGAAACTACCGAGACGGCCGATGGTTCCGAGGGGGTGGCCCGAGTGACGACTCTTTCTCGATGTTTATCCGGGACCCAGAAAGGACATAAGCATAAGCATGTTTCAGGGACATCCCTATGTTGTCGGGCTTCATTATCCATGGTTTATGTGTCGCGTTGTGTCTAAGCAGTGACTAGCGAGTCTGCGTCAGATCATTTCTACTCAGCATTGCATACTCCAGAACCTGAATAAGTACCAATCCTATTCCCATAGGGCTCCGTTTATGAAGAGTTAATATCAGAAACAACAATAGTATACCCGGCAAACCCTTTTCTAATCATGCTGGCCCCTGGATGTTTTTACATGGGTAGAGGCAAGAAAGTTGGAACGGCCCCAAAACCCGAACCACACCACACTACAGAGGGGGGCGAGTGGCCGAACCTGGATCATAAAGGTACATGGACCCTCTAATAACACACAACAAAGCCTCCGAAGCCATCCAAAGCCCTTAACGAAGCCCTGGAAAGCCGTTCCTCTAGACCCCGAAGCCTACTCCCCAAACCCTAAAACCCTAGACCCCATCTAAATCCCAAGCCCTAAATCCCAATCAAATCCCTTAAACTCCTTAAACCCCACAGCACTAAGCTGAGGAATCTAAATCCCAAGCCCTAAATCCCAATCAAATCCCTTAAACTCCTTNACTCCTTAAACCCCACAGCACTAAGCTGAGGAATCTAAATCCCAAGCCCTAAATCCCAATCAAATCCCTTAAACTCCTTAAACCCCACAGCACTAAGCTGAGGAATCTAAATCCCAAGCTCAATCAAATCCCTTAAACTCCTTAAACCCCACAGCACTAAGCTGAGGAATCTAAATCCCAAGCCCTAAATCCCAATCAAATCCCTTAAACTCCTCAAACCCCACAGCGCTAAGCTGAGGAAGTCCATTCGCTCGGCGCGCTTCTTCCGGATGTTCCGACTCATCCGGCTGAGTGCCTCAGAGATAACTCCAGAAAGTTCGAAAATCGCTTTTAAGGGTTTAGGGGTTTAGGGTTTAAAGGTTTAAGGGTTTAGGGTTTAGGGATGTTTAGGGTTCAGGGCTTGTTCCAAGTGTAACCCTAAGGGTCAAGGTGCCTAATAATCATATACTCTCTCAAATATTGAGCTACTTAACTACTATCCTAAACCCAAGTACCTAATTATTGGGTCCTTTGGACCCTTAGGGTAACTCCAGAAAGTTCGAAAATGGCTTTTAAGGGTTTAGGGGTTTAGGGTCTAAGGAACTTTTAAAGGTTTGGACTAGGGTTTTGGTGGCATCTTATAATATATTGTGAGTCCCAGAAGGTTGGAAAATAGATTCAGGATGATTAGTGCTGGGATTCCCTCTACCGTACCTGTCCTAGGTAGTATTAGGGAGACCCCTCAAGGCTTTCAAGGAGGACCCTTCTTAACCAGGGGACCTTGCTGAGATGGTTTCTATCCCGTCCCCTCATCCTAACTCCTAAGACTTTATGGGCATGAGGATAATGATGTTCGGTTGTAGCTTGGCACAGGGAGCTGGGATAGTCTTGCAGGTGACAGTTTGCTGTTCAGCCAAGCCAGTTGGATGTCGGGGTATTGGCTTTGAAACTGTTCTTCTGGAGCCTTGAAGCTAAGCCCCAAATAACCTACCTTTTTAGGACTTATATGAAGAAGTCACACTAAAGAATGAAGCTAGGCTTGTGGTTGTTGTGTTACAAGTTGTGTTTATGGTTCTGGAGTCTTAGGAGTGTATGATTTACAGTGTCCAGCAGCTTGAAGCACCCCAACTGTGAGCCCTCGAACCCCACACCTTAAGTCCTAAGCCCTGAACAGTTTAGGACACAAGGGTTGATGGGTGTGGGGGCTCCTTCAGCATTATGTCTCCAGCTGCCATTCAGATCTTGATCCTCGGTCCAGATGTCACGCTGTGCTTAACTGCTTACGTTGGGCTGGTTACGCTTCCTGCTGCTGACTGGGCTATCGTCGGTGTTCATAGGGTTTTTTGTATTATGATGAGTTTTGTGTTTTTTGGTAAGTAGCTGCACATTCATTGGCACCATACCAACTGTGGTTTGCAAATTTTGCGTGCACCTACTGCAAGTATAGTGTAGTTGTTTTGCAAGCGCACTGCGCTTATGATCACTGTCATGGGTCTTAGGTTTAGTCAACAAGGGTTTCTGAGTGGCGGAGAAAGCAGCCTTTATGAGCAGGAAAGAAGGTCAGATGCACAGACATGCCCTAGCATGAACTTAGGCAGTCTCATCTCTAAACTTTACACCCTCAATTGGAAAACTACAGCTCAAACCCGCCCCTTGCTCTAGCAATATGTCCGACCCTGGGTCGGCTCGATTGTCACTGTGATCTTGTGCTCATTGCCATAGTCTTGGGCTTGTGGACTTGTTGTTCTAAGTTTAAGGTTTAAGGTGGGATGCTTTTGTCATAGGGAACCTGTCATAGGGAACCTTAGGGGGGTAAGGGGGGGGGGGGGGGGGGGGGCCCCCCCCCCCCCCTACCCCCCTACGGGTCCTTCTTCTTTTGTCCTCAGGCAAGATGNTTATTTTTTTGGTTTTTTGTGTGTGTGTTTTTAGTTTAGGTTGTAAGTTTGTTTGGTTGTGTCGTGGGGACCCTGTTATGGGGAACCTTGGGGGGGGAAGGGGGGGGGGGGTGGGGGGGTCCCCCCCTCCCCCCTACCCCCCTAAGGGTCCTTATGCTTTTGTCCTCAGGCAAGATGAGCAAAGTCTCTGCTTTTCTTCGCGATGCTTAGACAGCAAAGCGTCCGGCGTTGGGGACTTCAGCCTTCAGCTCTGAAACGCGAACCCAGGGACTCCAATACCCCTTATTTAAGGAATATATACCTTAAACTATAGTGGGATCCCTAATATGATTTAAGATATATTCCTTGACTAAGGGATATTGGAGTCTCTGGGAAATCTAAAACGCCAGCAGATTACCCCCTATACTTGTAGTAACCCCTATAGCAACCTTGTAGTTACCCTTGCAGATATACTTAGCGTAAAATGGTAGCGCTACCCTGCACAGGCCTCTTTAAGGCTTGCGACTACCGGCTTAAGTGGTTTTGGTTTGCGATGCCCTAAGCCCCATCACCGGGCAATGGACACAGATTTCTGATCCGTGTTCTCAACCTTCTGTTGTGGATCTAGTCACATGCTTATGTTTCTTTCACAGTTCTTCACAAGATGTTGTTGATCATTTGATTCTATTTCTGGGGGTCTGTGTAGTCAGGACCCCTTTAGCACCGGTCCATTCTAGGGTCTCCTGATGTTTGAAGCTCACATATAGCTCGAGAACGCATGCGCAAACCTACAAACTCCTGTGCAAAAACTCGAGCTCCGAATCCTGCCCAGAAAAACGAGGTAGAGGGTTTAGGGGCTTAGGAGTCACGGTTTTGGGGTTTAGGGTGTTGGGGGATTTTAGGGTTTAGGAGTTTGGGGTTTAGGATTTAGGATACCCAAATCACTTTGTTGCGATTACAAGCCCCCTAAACCATCCCAACATACAGGCTGGAAAACCATAGTGTTGGTCCCTTATTGAGGGACTTGGGGTTTATATAGGAGGACCCTGCACTCTCAGCAACTTCCACATTCCTAAGAGGTTGTGGTTTCCGCCAAATTCGGTGACGCCCCGATCTAGTCTGCTAGTAACAGTTGTCAGGATTTCATCGGGACCATGCAAAAAAGCAGTTCCTACAGCTTTGATGTTCACCTGCAGTATGCTTTGACACAGGCTGTGTTCTCGTCATAGAAGCCTTTCAGAGTGCATTCATGGAGTCCAGAACCCTAAACTCTAAATCGCAGAAGTCGGCAGGCAACCAGGAACCCCGGGCAGGTGTGCATCACGCTTCATGAAATAGGATTCCTCACCATACTATACTGTAATCAAGATGCCCTAAGACCCTATTCGAGATATTCAGGCCGCCATTTTCTTAGTAGCTGAGTAGGATTTAACCTTTGGGGGTTTTTACAATCTTACCAACTCAGCCACTAAGTATTAGACAAGAGCTTCTCTTCGTTTGCTTTTCTGATGCCTGCACAGGTTAACGTGTTCTGGTCGCAGTCTGACATTGTGGGTTTCCAGTTCAGCAGTTTATGTAGGGGTGCAGAGTGTAGGGTTGTGGTTTCGGGGTGTTTTGATTCCAGCCTCCGAACCTTAAGCTCTAGATGGGCGTTTCAGAACCCTCATATAGACACCGAATCGTAAGATCCTTATGCAGCACCTTATTCCAGAACCTCCATAGTCTGACATACATAGTACCCAGAGATCCCAATACCCCTTAGTTTCGGAATATACCTTTTTAAATCAGTATATCAAGGCCTCTATAATTTAATGTCTTTATAGAACCCTTATAGCTCCCTTTAAGGAAGCCTTTAAGGAACCCTAAGGTCTATTCCTTAATTAAGGGGCCCCTTGGGTTCTCTGGGGACCCTAAAACCCTAAACCCTAAACCCCTAAACCCCTAAACCCCTAAACCCCTAAACCCCTAACCCCTAGACCCCTAAACCCCAAACCCTAAACACCCTGAACCCCGTTATAGAACCCTAAGACCTAAGATACCATTTAGTAGCAATAACCCCTTTAAGGGGTATTAGAGTCCTTGTAAACCCTAAACCCTATAGATCCCCGTAAAGGAACGCTGAGGTTTATTCCTTAATTAAGGGCTCCCCATTGGGTTCTCTGGGTGCTAATTACCTATGCTACGGGGCTTTAAAAAGGGGCTTATAAGGGCTACTATAAGGGCCATTTTGAGGATCTTGTAAAGGGGCCTTAAAAATTACCTAGACTATTTTGGGGTCCTCCTTGTCATAATAATATTAAGGCCCCTATATCACAGAACCCTACCATAGATCCCTTATAGAACCCTTTAAGGATCCCTACCAGTAGCCCCGTATCCCAGGAGCAGATCGCGACCGAAGCCGGGATCATTCAATTCGGCATCCTACGAGCGCTGTGATTCAAAGGGTTTAAGGGTTTAGGGTTCAAGGGTTTGGGGGTTTAGGGTTGAGGGTTTATGGGCCTTTAAGGGCCTTTAAGGGTTATAGGGTTCCTATAAGAGGTCTGTAAGGCATGGGTTCCTTTAAGGGTTCTACAAGGGATCTATAAGGGTGTATGATTTGAAGGTTTAGGGTTTAAGGGTTTGGGGTTTAGGGCTTAGGATCTAAAGGTTTCGAGTTTGGGGTTTAAGGGTTTTGGGTGTGCAGGCTTTAGGCTTTAAGGGTAGAGGGTTACGGCTATAAGGGTTAAGAGTTTAGGGTTAGGGTCTGGGTCTAAGGTTTGGAGAACCCTAAACCCTAAACCCTGAACCCTCAACCTAACCCCTAAACCCTGAACTCTAACTACAGGGTTGGCTTTAGGTTGCGGGCTTGGGCTTCGAGTTCAGGGCGTCACGGCCATCACTTTTTAATCCCTCCCTCAACCCATACTGGTTTCCATAATAGGGCTTCTTAGGGTCCCTTTAAAGGTTTCGTATTAGGATTCCTCAAAAGTATTCAACCATACTTGGCTACATTTTTTGGGATCTGCTCCTTAAAGGAATCATTCTTCAATAAGGTCTCTGCTTTTTTCTCCCTGGTCTCCAGTGTACAGAGAGCAGTTTTCGCTGAACAGCCTTCAGACCAAAACGTGTTTTTTGCAGGGTCAATATAGCGATAACATACCATTATATGCCATCGGGTCATTAATCCACGACTAATAAGACAAATATGCTACCGGTATACTATGAATAAAGCGAACTTTTAAACCCTGTGCGCTAAGGCCGAAGCCCAAACCGTGTTCGAGCCTCTTGTGTAGGAGTCGACTCCGAGATGCTAGAAACGAGGAGGCTGAAGCCCCAATGTAGCGGTCGGAATAATTAGCAACAGCATTTCATTCTGGCCCCTATATTTTTGTAGCCCTCAGGGTAAGGCCACTTTATTGGAGGCAAGAGAGAGCGAGAGTCCCTGGGTCCGTCATTCCCAAAGCCAGCGGAAACCCAAGCCCACACTTGAAGTAATGTAGGGGCCTTAATAGTTAGAATAATAAGGTTTAGGGCCCATTATCCGATAATTATAATGAGGAACCCCCAAAACAGTATTGGTAATTGTTTAGCACCCTATATTATCCGACAAGACTCGCTAAATCTTTGGAGTCCCAAAGGGAGTCGAATCGGCAAATGAACCTCGCAGCTCATCAAATGATCTTCCGCTACAACCTTGCGCACCAGAAAAGTGTAAGGGTCGGAATAGCTAGGAATAGCTAGACCCGTTCTCCCTCGGGATTCGCTATGCATAAGATATGCTGTGTATAGAAGCCCGCCGAAGACCAGTTCCAAGTGTAACCCTAAGGGTCCAAGTACCTAATAATCATATACTAGCCTAAATATTGAGCTACATAACTACTATCCTAAACCCGAGTACCTCATTATTGGGTCCTTTGGACCCTTCCAAGTCCCAAAGGGTCCATGTATCATTATGGTATATACTTATAGGGTATTTTGGGGGTCTAAGTATATACCATAATGATACTTACCCTAAACTCTAAACCCTAAACCCTAAACCCTAAACCCTAAACCCTAACCCTTGGAGCCTTTGGGAGTGTAAGTCTCCAAGGTGATAGCGAAGGTCTTCTTGCTCCAGCATCTCATCGCCTGTGGCTGGTGGGGTGGGAGCCCCATGCAGGGTTTCTAGCGGTTAGGATATGAGCTTTGGGGAACCCTAAACCCTGAACCCTAAACCCTGAACCCTAAACCCTAAAACCGCGGGAAACCGGGGTGTGCTACATTGCGACTTGCCGTTGAATCGGTCCAAGAGGGTCCATATACACTACTATTATGGAATTAGGCCCCAAAAACCATAATGGGGATGGTCTTTTGGGACCTAATTCCATAATGGTAGTATATATGGACCCTCTGGGGGTTTTCTCTTGAAAACCTTGCAGACCTCTAGTATACTTGGGGTGCTATATCCTGAACCCTAAACCCCTAAACTCTAGCCCCAGATATCCTCAACACAAATATCCTGAACCTAAACCCCTAAACCCTAAACCCAAATCTCCTGAACCCTAAACCCCTAAACCCTAAACCCAAATATCCTGAACCCTAAACCCCCGAGCCGAAACCTCAAAAACCCTTAGCGAGCAGCAGACTCCAAGGTGTTGGCAGCTCGACCTTCTTTGTGGATCGTCTTCCCGCTGCACCGAGAGGTGTAGAGAATTCCGAGGTTTGGGTTTGATATAGGGGCCTTAGTCAGTAAACTTGGGTTGTATACCGTTGCATGAGGATTTTTATAAGGGCTCTTGCAGAGTTGTGTTGAGGGTTCCAGCAAGGACTTCGTGAGACCGGGCTGTAGCAATTTGGGTTTGTGTAGATAAAAACCACAATTAACTGGGCTTTGGAGTACCATACGTTACTACTTCTTTTCATAAAAGTTTATACTTTTTTCTCCCTGGTTACTTAAAAGCCCAGTTAATGGCCGAACGAGTAATATGAGAACTACAGAGGTAAAACATGGAAGATTCTTCAGACCCCTGCAGCGCTCGTTTGCTGAAGGTCATCTTCGAGGTTGTTAGTTTGTCGATTCCTGGCTCCACGGTGCAAAGGCATCACCTCAAAAAGCGAGTACAGAAGTCTGAAGTTAAGTTAGAAGTATGCCTATTTTTTAGGGAAGCTTAGTTCAATGGACTTCAATGTAGAACTATAGCATATCCGCAAATCCTGTAAGTATACTTGTTCCGGCACCGATGTATCTGCTTGTTGATTAGGTTGGAGGGGTTTGAGTCTAGGGCTTGGGCGCTGGGGCTTCGAGTGTTGGATTTCCGGCAGGAAGTTCAGCGTCTCGTGTCTGGCGCAAGCCGAGCATTTGGGATGTTGGGTTAGGGGTTTAAGGGTTTAGGGTTTAGGTTCGGGGTTTAAGGGGTGCAGGAACTCCCAAATGTCAAGGGGTATAAAGACCTCCATGATTATGCAGGGGGATCCTGACACCGCTTTGGGTTTGAGGCTGAGTGCTCGAGACCGTGAGATCTTAAAATTGAATGTCTAGACCCTCCATCTACCCTTTGTTATACCCTAAGTACCAACTTTTTTTTGGCGGTCCTGCTGCCTTTTCGGGACCATTCAGACAGAACCCCTAAACCCTAAACCAACACTTTTCGGGATCTTTCAGACAGAACGGCAGTATGTTCTTTTCCAGGGGGAAAGGATTCGGAACCCAAGAAGTCCCTACATGGGTGGTTGTCCAAATTACGGTTTTGGGCCTTTAATAGAGTGCGGCCCCGAATATTTAGGGTACCCCCCAAAGGGACCATAATATTGACAACTACCCACATGATCTGCCCGAAGCTGAGGCGAAAGAAGTTGGATCACCGCGTTTAACATGGACGGACCTGAGACTAAGTTGCAGACAAGTTCAAGGGGGTTTGGTTTCGGGCCTTTTCCCTCTTCTAATTCTAAACCCATAGGTTTTGCTCCATCATCCCGAACAGAAGCTCAACCGAGCATCCTACATTCAAAGCGTGACTCCTAACGTCCCAACCCCTAAGTCAGCTCTAGAGCCAAAATCACGAATCGTAAAGCCCGACTTCCCTGTCAAGAGCAGCCGAAATAGCATGGGGGCCTCGTGAATTGTTGAAAAATGTTGATACTATTGTCACTATTGTCTGCATTTCTTTGATTTGCTTATTCTACAACCGAAACCCTAAGGCCCCTCCATAAGCTTTAGAAACATGCAGCGACCCTGATTTTGTTGGGGGGTTCAGGGCATGGATTACTGTAAAGGAAGCCGTTGATGGTGATGATGCTGACGATTGTTATCGTGCTCCTGTTCGTCATAACCCGGAACAAGAACCACTTGAGTCAACTAGTAGCTTCGTAAGCAAAGACGTTGAGGCGGCGCCTCAGCATTCGAGCCCACCCAGGGATGAAGAAAATGGCAACAAATGACGACGCGAAGAAACATCTTTTGCTGCGGTGCTGTGTCATGACATGGCGGAGACTAGAATAGTGGTTGCGATTAGACTTGTCTGTGCTACCTTCTCGTGCCTGCAATCATACAGGAATTACCGCAAGATGTACTTCCCAAACCTTTAATGTAGCGAAGACGGAAGTATGAGGGCGTCACCTTCGAGTACCAGTATGCCACGTGCCTTCACTGGGCCTTCGCTCAGCTAGGCTGGGCAAAGCCGGAACTTTTCTCAAGCTCTCCGGGATTCGGGTTGAGGAAGCCGAAAGCCTCCGCAACACCCACGAGTAAATACTGTTGTTACGGAAGCAGAAGGTTGCGAAGAGTTTACTTCAGGGTGCTACCACGTAGAAGAAGTTGACCGTGGCTGTGGGTTCGTTCTTCCGAGGGCTTCGGGTCTGGCTGTGATGTGATCAGGTTGCAGAGCATGGGGTTTTGGTGGCACTTTGAAGTCCAGGAACAAACCCCGCAGCCAAGGCCCAAACAAGACTGCTGCTCTTACTGCCGGCACGCTACTACCATACTACTACCAGACTACTACTACTGCTACTACTACTACTACTACCACCACTACTACGACGACGACGATTACTACTTCTACCACTACTTCGGTTCGGTTCTACGATCAATACAGTGACGGCAACCACTACCCTTCCCGCTTAGCCCGCAACTTCCATCACTACCACCACAACGACAACCGGCTGAACCCCCAAACCCTTTTGCATCACAGGTCTGAGCCCTAAACCCTAAACCCCTTTGGACTCTTAATCCTGAACCTTTTCAAACCCCAGCCGAACACCCTTTAAGCCCAGAGCTCTTGCAAACCCCAAGACCTGAACTTTGTGTTTGTTGGCTGCCTAAAATCTTAAACATCCCTCATAAATCCTCACAGGAGCCAATTCAGCACCATACATCCTTGCAGAACCCTAAGCCCACTAACCTGTAAACCCTAAACCCCCAAATCTTCAACCCTAAACCCTAAACGAAAACCTTCAAAGCCCTGAAGCCTTTGTCTGGGTTCTGCGACACTTGAATGCTTTATTGGACCTGCTTCTTAATGGAGCCATTATGAAAACCTACCCTTGTGCAGGTATGGGATCGGTCGAAGGAATCGAGGCAGTGAACGTGGAGGAGCGAGTCTTTTGCCCCTTGGGCGGTCTACGTTTCAAGTTTCGGGTATACCTTAACCCTGAAGAACCTACCTTAATAAGGAAATCATAATAAGGAACCCTAAAGAGCTAGGTTCTTCAGGGTTAAGGTAGGGTTTAATGAGTGAGTTCAGGGAGGTTTAGGGTTCCAAAAAGGGTTCCTACAAGGGTTCCCAGAGGGTTTATGGTTTAGGGTTTAGGGTTTAAGGTTCATGTGGTCCTTAAGGACAGCAAAAACCATTTACCAGTTATCTTTTCTCCAAAATCTACGGCTTTGCCCTAAACCCTGAACCCTAAACCCTACGCCCTACACCTGAGCCCTACGGTACGGCATGTGTCTGCCCTCCGAGGCTTAGCGCGCCGCGAAATAGGACGGTTCACCCACTACATGCCAGGCAACCCTAACCCCTAAAGCTAAAGCACTCAAGAAATAACCTAAAGCCCCTAAACCCTCAAAATGGGTTTAGGGTGTAGGGGACACGCCCTAGACCGGCCTAAGGGAGCTTTTTTGTACTTGTGGAATCATTTTAAGGGTTTGGGAGGCTGAGAACCAGTTCACAGCGCCCCTACAGGTCCTTAACCCTGAGAAACCTACCTTTTTAGAACTCCTTGTTATGATTTCCTTATAGAAGACATTAAAAAGGGTAGGTTTTAGGGCCAGGTTTTGTGCATCTTGGAATCTTGTCTTTTCCTGTTGCCCTGCTGACGTAGCCCCTACGTTTGCTAGCTAGATCTCGCATAAAGTTGTTAACGTTAAAATGCTGCTCGAATCATGGTTGTGCCGCTGAATAAAGGGCCTTTCTAGAGTCAGGGATATTGGAACTGAACTTGTGCGCACCCCGTATGAACCCAGAAGAACCCTATCAATACCCTACATGCACATCACAACATCCTATGTATATGCGCCACGAACATCCTTCGTCCGCTCAGGCATTTTGGTGGCTTTCACATGTTTGATCAGCTTCTCCACTCTTGTCAGTGCTTGGGCGAAATGCTAAGCAAGGACTAGGGGATTCACCAACCAGGATCTACGTTACCGAAATGGTTGGGGCCAATATTCGGGCTCTACAAATAGTAGATTGTGGGAGGTTACGACTAATCGGTTGCAGTAGTCTTGGATCGAGGAGATTTGGCTTTTGAGCCAATAAGACTCTGCGGATCTTGAGGCTTAGGGCTTATGGAGGTATGTAGGGGTTAGGGATTCTAGGGTTTATTTCGGGTTTAGGACTTATAGGGTTTGTTTAGGGTTTAATTGGGGCTTGAGGGTTCACGTACGGTCTAGGGCTTGCGGGTTTACGGTTGCAGCCTGAATGCATTGTACTGCTTGAACCCGTGATGACCGAGAAGAGTAAGCCCCCAAACCCTCGCCTAAACCCTAACGTCCAAACTCAAACCATGACGAAGCCTTCGGCAGGCAGCCTACAGTAGGCTCTAAGTCAAAGAGATTTGCTCTCAACCTGCAAATCTTGGCTGTGCGGCTCTTGGGGACTTTTTCTTGCGATGGCGGTTTCTTATGTAAGGATCCACAAAATTGGCTTGCTGCTTGCCTTCTTTCCAAGCAAGTGGAACGCTTGAGGGTTCAAGCTAGTGGGTGTGCCTTGTAGGGTTTGGGGCTTTATTTCAGGAGTGTAGGGTGGGAGTAGACTTCAATTTCTATAGTGGTAATGGTATCCGTTAGCAGTCGCTATATTAATATATTAACTAGTCCAAAGCCCTTTTCTTAAGAATAAATGCCCTATACCATTCTGTGTAGATTACGCGACTTACACAGAACCTGAGCCTCCATCCCATCATTCTCCAGTTCAGGGTTTAGCTTTAGTGCCATAGAGCTGCTCATAAACTAAGAATCTGCTCCACCCCTAAACCCTCAACTCTAAACCCTAAACCCCTTAACCCTCAACCCTTAGCCCGTGGCATTCAAACCCTAAGCCCTGGAGTCCTAGAGCTGCAAGCCAAATGTTTGAAACCCTATAGACTTTGATAGTGAACGGGGGAACTTTAAACTTTCTGGCTTTATATATTAGCTCTATCTTAGAAAGTTTGAACTTTTTGGGGCCCGGTTGTTGAAGAAGAGAGTAAAATTCCCAAACAGTGAATCCCAGAAGCCCGTAAACCGATACTCCCTGCACCTTGAAGCATTAAAAAATCAAAAAGCCCTAAGCCCTAAAGCTCGAAGCCCTAACCCTTGAACCCTAAACCTCCAACCCTGAAATGGCCTCAAACCCAAAACCTGAAACCCAACACCCTTGAACGCTAAAACCCCGCTCAAACGTACCGTCACCTCCGTTTCATCTTTCTCCAGTTTAGGGTTCAGGCTTCCGTGCCATAGAGCTGCTCATAAACCCTAGGCCCTAAACCCTAAACTCTTAACCCTGAAACCCAAAACCCCTGAACGCTAAACCCTAAACCCTTAACCCTTAGACCCCAAACCCTTGAACCCTAAACCCTTAACCCTTAGACCCAAAACCCCTGAACGCTAAACCCTAAACCCTTAACCCTTAGACCCAAAACCCCTGGACGCTAAACCCTAAACCCTAAACCCTTAGACCCTAAACCCCTGGACGCTAAACCCTAAACCCTAAACCGTCCCGTTCAAAGGTACCGTCACCTCCTTGATGAGCAACTTGCAGAAGGCCCAGGATGAGGAGCCCGGGCTTTCGAGTACTACGTATGGTTTAGGGTTTGGGCTTTACGGTTTGGGGTTTAGGGGTTAGAGTTTATGGTTTCGGGTTTGGGCTTTAGGGTTTGGGGTTTAGGGGTTAGAGTTTAGGGTTTAGGGTTTGGGGTTTAGGGTTTGGGGTTTAGGGGTTAGAGTTTAGGGTTTAGGGTTTCGGGTTTACGGTTTGGGCTTTAGGGGTTAGAGTTTAGGGTTTAGGGTTTCGGATTTACGGTTTAGGGTCTGGCGGTTTAGGGCTTTTGGGACCTGTGACTTAACGGGAACCAATTATGAAACAAAAGGCTATACTTTTTTCCCCTGGTTACTTCAAAGTCCAGGAGCAACCCAGTTTTCTCGGGGAGGGAGGTGCTGTGGGCTCTAAGGTTATAGAGTTTATGGCTTTAGGGTTAAGTTTTGGGTTTTAGGGTTATGGCTTTAGGGTTAAGTTTTGGGTCTTAGGGTTTAGGGCTTTCGGGTTAAGTTTCGGATTTTAGGGTTTAGGGCTTTAGGGTTGTTTAGGGATTCGGTGTTCGGTTTTCCGGCACTTTCGGGCCTTGTCTTGCATGGTCTTCGAAAAGTTTCACAAAGCGAGTCGTTAGAGCCCCCAACTTTTGGGGTTGTCCAGAGACTCCAATTCCCAAATCATTTTAGGGATCGTACTATAACTTAAGGTATATTCCTTAATTAAGGGATATTGGAGTCTCTGGGTGGCACATGGCAAACACTCTGAGCAAACGGCTTCGGGCCCAAATTGTAGCTCTTCTTCGACCCTTAGAACCCTACGGATTTACCGTAAAACCGAAACCCCAAAGCAGTAAAACCCTGAATCCCTAAACCCGTATAGATCCCTGAGAGGAAGCTTTCAACGAATCCTTTACCTAGTAGTAGAGTAGGTAACCTTTAACCTTTTGGGGTAGTATAATCCCAATATAATCCTTACATTATGAAAAAGGTTAACCTTTGGTTCTCCATGATACCCGACAAGTAGGCCCTAAACCCTAAACCAATAAACCCTAAACCCCTTTAAGGGACCCTTAAAGGAACCCTTCGGGACCCAGGAGCAACAGCTTTTCAGGGACCTGAGGCGCTTCTTGCGCCTCGGCAGGTTAGCTTCGGGTTAACCCAGGACTCCTCGACGGAGGTTCAGGGTTTAGGCGAGAGAGAGAGATGTATATAATAAATAATATTTTTATAGATTATTATCATTATCATTATCATTATTATTTATTATTATTATGAGTATGATTCAACCCTTACAGAACCCTATACTACCATTAGTGCCAGCTCCTCGGTACAATTACCCTCAGAATAGCCCTAGTGACTAAGTCCTATGATCCTTTACGTAGCCCTAACCAGAAGGGAAAGGTTGCAACGCGTCAGGGTTTAGAGTCTAGGGTTCAGGGTTTAGGGCTGGCACGTTGCAGGGTTTTTGCAGGCTTGAAAGGGTTCAGTATGGCTGTCCGGCAAGAAAACGGGAAGGGTTGATAGAGTGATTCGTGTAAGTGTGACTTGCAAGGTTGTCATGGTGTTTACCAGCTAGGTATCTCAGTAGTAGCCTTCTGCCTTTCTGACTGTAGGAGCTCCTTCTTTAAAGCCGAGTAGTGGGGGAAAAAGTACCCTCATTATTAGGGGTTCTGGGTTTAGGGTTTATGGGTAGTGGGGACCGAGAGGGTTTTATGGGGTTTGCTAAAGGCTTCATCGGACAATCAGCATTTGCACCCTCGGGTTTTCTGAGGAGTCATGGGGCATGGTTTTGAGTACCTTAGTTGGTGTTGGAAGTTGTAAGTATCCGTAACTGTAGGTACTTAAGGGATCATGGGACGTGGTAACTAGGGTGATGATTAGGGTAACTCTACTTACGCTTACTTGTAACTTCAACTAAGGCACTTAGAACCTTTCGGACCTTACTAACAAAGTCCCATGATCCTTTAAGTAGCCATTAATTTTGACCCTACTTACGGGGTCTGCTGACTCACGAAGCAAGGCCATCATGTGATTCTGATGACTTTGGCGTTGCCGGCTCGGAGACCCAGCTCCCGACATCCCTGAATTACCGGAATATTCCACCAATCTGAAGAAGTATAGCTCGAATCAGATATTCCTAAACCCTAAACCCTAAATCGAGGAGTAAAAGGGCCTCCCTGGTTCCAGCGTACCCACATTCTGACACCCGAAAGGCCAGATCCTTGTCGAAGCCTAGAGAGCCCCTTTAGGGTTTAGGGTTTAGGGTTTAGGTTTAGGGTTTAGGGTTTAGGCCCCTCATAGAATCATTGTCATGTCCGGAACCCCTAGTACAAAACCCTAGACCCCTGAGCGTGCCTACGTTCTAAAGGCATCAGAACGACATTCCGATCGACCTCAGCCAGCGTGTCACTCGATTCTTGCAGCACGCGCTTCGGCAGCTAAAACCAGGAGAAGCCCAATAGCCGTTCGTTGATATGGCACATCCCCTGAAGCACAGACGGTTCCTTTTCTGGATAAGGGAGAGCCTTCAAGTTACACAAGGATCTATATCAAGCATCCTGCTTACGCGAAGAGCTGTAGGAAGTCCTCTTTAGGCCTAGGAAGCCCCGGCACTTAAACACTGCATCAGGGGTGTAGGATTTCGGCTTAGAGGGGCTTGGGCTCTAAGTGATTATGGTGCATGGGCACTAGCAGTCACTAGCACTCACATGGTTTAACAATTGTCATTCGCTTTTCGTCTGAAGCAAGTTACATGTTTTGGTTAGAGCCCCAAGCCGAAAAATCGAACCACCAAGCCTCGAAAATGCGAACTGCAGACCTACAACCATGCACAATCCAAGCCCTCAAACAACCCTTGAAGCCTCAGACCCTAAAGTCCTGAATCAATCCTGATAGAGCCTCCCGGTAGGAACCCTTAAAAGAACTCGTATAGCACCCTTGAAGGAGCCACGTAAGTAACCCCTATAGTAGCCTTAAAGGAACCCTTAAACGACTCCTCAGGGCCGCCAGATGTCCCGAAGCCTGAAGCGCCCAGAGCCCGCAAAGGCCTACCGACAGAGGAGCTCACGGACGGCCGATTCTGAGGCCTGCTGGGGCCGTTTGGGTTTAAAAGGCTTGCTGCACGGTTTCGAGTTTCGGGTTTATCGGGTTCAGAAGCCAGGGTTCAGGGTTCAGGGTTTAAGGATTTCGGGTTCGGGGTTTGGTCGGGGTTCCTTTAGTAAACGGTTCTTTCAGGGTTCCTTTGGGGTTCACGTGTCCCTGTAAGGGTTCTACTGAGGGAACCCTGGATGGATAACCAAAGCGCCTCCTGAGAATTCGCACAGGGGCCTTATTCAAGCTCTCATCATCTGATGTTTTTGTATATTCCTTATTCCTTATTACGGGTAACGCATGTTATATATCATCAACCGTAGGAAAGGCTTGATGGTCGCCGGATGGAGGTGTTTGGGTTGTAGGCCGACGGTGGATGTAGGCACTCCAGACCACTATGGAGGCTTGCAGCATTACTTTGTCATAGTTGGGTAACATTTTGCATTTTTATGGGTACTTAAACCCAGTAAGGAATAACAATGTACATTCTTAAGCCTATCCCAACCATGAACTAGGTTAGTCAGACTATGGATTGTGGCCTTAACAGAGTTATACCATAATATGCCCCACCACCCCGGTCGTACGGCCCCGATACTAGACCCCATTCATGGGGAAAGCAGGAACTGAAATGACAATGACACCAGGCAAAGCCTAAACCCGAATTCGAAGCCCGGCATCACAACTCGTTGAAAGAGTTGCCACCCCTGCTTGGACGCATCGCGGAGGTCACAATCCGCTTATGCACGGAGATTCTGCCCATCAGAACTCCACAACAAGACTGTCCTCCATGAGATTGAAACAGACTCCCGTCCCGAAAGACTTGGACACCTAAAAGTCCATCGCGGTATCACAGGTTTAGGGTTCCCTGAAGCCCTGGACACAGGGCAGGCTCTCTTAGCACCACCTTAGGGTTTAGGGTTTTAGGGTTTAGGGTTTAGGGTTTTAGTCTTTAGGGTTTAGGGTTTGGGGTTTAGGGCAACTCCAACCCTGGCCTTGGAGACATGTTGTCGGCAGACGGAACAGGGTCGCTCAAAAAGTAATCAACCGTGGGCCAAGCCCATCATTCTCGAGGCTGCCTCTATGCGCTTGGCAGAAGTCGAAGCCGGCGGAAAGCCGGGAGGAACCCACAGTTTAGGGTGTAGGGTTCATCATGCTTCTTCTTGTTCTGATTATTATACTACTGTTCGCATTCTTAATATCTGTTCATTTAGGTTTTAGGGTGGAGGTTCACCCCTCGAATTCGGCCACGACCTGAACTGTGGCGACTGGCACGTGTCGGGCTCCCAAACGGCGGTTCAAAAGCGTGGGCCTGCGCTCGCAGAATCCTAATGGCCTCAAAAGCAAGGTTGAGGCGCTCAGAACGTTACGCTGTCCAGGGCCCTGATATCATAGGTCTTTAGGGTGCAGGGTTTGCGGATAACGGAAATGACAACCCGAATCACCGAATCCACCAAACCGCTCAACCATAAATCTTGTTGCCTGAACTCCTGCCCTTACAGCAATAGGTACTGATATAGTCAGGCCTTTTCCCAGATTACTGTACGACACTCCCCTACATTCCTGAAGGTGGTAGGTCTGCGCTAGTAATACAAGCCCTGCATTGTATTGCCACAGACAGTCTTGGGGATAACCGGGCCTAGTTGCGGAACATATGGTTCTTCATCAAGATCCTCTGACCCTATTATTGTTCTTCCTAAGGAACCATGCCCTTCTGGTGTTTCTAGTGATGCTGTCACCAGCTTACCCTAGGTCCGAGTACTCAAGTATTGGAGCTTTTGGTTCGTCAGTTGGGATGTAAGCCATGCTGTTTGGTGTCTTGGACCCTTTGCAGACATGCACAGGTAATGTAGGGACCTTAATAATTGGAATAGAGTTTTTTGTTTTTTTTTTTTTTGGGGGGGGGGGGGGGGGGTCCTTATTATAACTATAGTATGATATGCCCCCAAACCCTATTCTAATTATTAAGCCCTACATTAGCTCTCTAAATTAGCTTTCCATCTTGGTCCCCAGCAGAGTACGTGACTGTCAAGAGAAACTAGACCCATAATGGGGAACCCTACGGCATAGTACTGGTATTTTTTAGTATCAAAAAGACATACAACCCTAAACCCTCTACCTGAGGGCCCATCCTCTGCGAGTAAGTACCCCTGAGGAACAGTATCCTGGTATTTGGGCTTGAATAAAACAATACAGCCGAAGTTCTTAACATAAAACCATAAACATCCTTAAACCCTAAACATGAAACTCTGAGCCCGAAACATATATGAATTTGTCAGGTGGCCATCTTTGGTCTCTTGTCAAAGCCCTTGAACGCTGAGCTCCAGCGCCACGGCTCAAGACTTTTGTGGGTTACACGGGTTCGTTTGAAGGGTCCCAGTACAAAGCCCAGAGGCTTACCAGGGCCGAAGACATCTCGAGCGTGAGGGCAGTTTGCGGTTTAGGGTTGGCTTGGGGCTGAATCCTGCAATTGGAGATGCCTGGTGGGTGCTGTTAGGCTAGGTCTGACAAGGTCTTTTGAGTTCAGGGCTTTGGAATCTTTGAGTTTAGAGGTTAAGTTTTTAGAGCCTGCGGTTTGCACAGCACAACGACATTCGGATCTTACCATTCCCTCATGGTCCATGTACTCGTATCTTACATACATTGGCCTTCAAGTAGTCCCTATATAGGCACTTTGGGGCCAGAGTATATACTATTTGGGTGCATAGACCCATAGGGGTTGAAACGGACTCCTTTGACCTGGACGATGGCAGGATGGTGATACTGATGGCTTTGATTATGGTGGTTGTGGGTGTCTGACAGAAGTCTTGTGGAGAACGGATAAACTTCGTGAAGCTATCTGTCGCCTTTTGGGGCCTTAGATGCGTGCGGTATCGGGGTTGATCAGTCTTAGCCACAAACTTCAGAGTCCCAGTGCTTCGTCGCTTTCTGAGTTGCGCTGTCACTGAAAATGGCTCCGCCGTCGCAGGCTTCCTACCTTTGGTTAGTAGGGAATGGAAGAATGGTAGTAATAGTAGTTATAATTGTACCCCATTCCTCCATTCCCTACTAACCAAAGGTAAGGCTTTTCAAGTTTCATTGGTGCTGCTCCTGGGCACCCCAAAGTCTTTCTTGAGGCTCGTGTCCTAGTGGCACGAGGGGCTGCCCAGAGATCCCAATTCAATAGGCCTTAGTCAAGGAATATACCTTAAATCATAATATGAAGCCCCTACTATTTCAGGTCTAACCCTTAATTAAGGGGTATTGGAATTCCCTACACCCTAAACCCTATAGTCCCTTATAGATCCCTTAAAGGAACCCCTAAGGTCTAATCCTTAATTAAGGGGCCCCTGGGGTTCTCTGGGTGCCGACCAGAAGAAACTCCGAGGCTGCCCCGTGAACCCTCAGCCTCCAAGTGCAAAGTTCCGGAATGGTTTAGGGCTTAGGGTTTGGGGTTTAGGGCTTTATGGTTTCGGGTTTAGGGTTTAGGGCTTAGGGTTTAGGGTTTAGGGCTTAGGGTTTAGGGTTTAGGGCTTAGGGTTTAGGGTTTAGGGCTTAGGGTTTGGGGTTTAGGGTTTAGGGCTTAGGGTTCAGGGCTTAGGGTTTGGGGTTTAGGGCTTTATGGTTTCGGGTTTAGGGTTTAGGGCTTAGGGTTTAGGGTTTAGGGCTTAGGGTTTAGGGTTTGGGGCTTAGGGTTTAGGGTTTTGGGCTTAGGGTTTAGGGTTTTGGGTTTAGGGTTTAGGCTTTAGGGTTTTGGGTTTTGGGTTTAGGGTTTGGGGTCAGGAGAAGGGATATCGGATCTAAGCTGCCTTATAGTGAAGCCCAAAACTAAAGCTGTGGGCACTGTGTCCTTTTCTGTTTGGGAGTAAAACCTCCAAACAGCTAATCTCCAAAATTCCGACACTAATATCAGGGAAGAGTTCCCGACATCCATGGTCTCAAGAAGCACGTTTGTATGGCCTTGTACCAGGCCAGGAGGTCCTATATGGGGGAGACTTGCCCAAATCGTAATAATACGGTTGATGGACAAAATCCTGCATGACCTTAAGGACCCTAGACTATGGGAATTATGGTATATTCCTTATTATGGGTAATGCAGGATTTGTCCATCAGCCGTAGTTCCTGCTCCAGAAACCATTGTTTATTCCATAGAGGTACTTCTGACTCTAAACCCTAAACCCCTAAAAATTGAAACTCTGCTTCATTCCAAAGAGGTACTTAGGACTCTTTGGGGAATCTTCAAACGCACGTCTACGAACATGAGTCTGGAAGCCTCATGAAACCCTGCCAACACCAAACTTCTGAAAAACTAGAGGGGTAGGCTTATAGCATCATGTTAGCATGGTACTATATTGTTCTATTGTTACATTATTGTGTTTTAGTTGTGTTCGTATGTATTGCTTATACATAATCAAGCCATACAGTTCCTAAACTTGTAAAACTTCTAGAAGCCTGATAAACCCTACAAGCCCATAGCTTCTCCCTAAACCCTAAACCCCTAAACCCTAAACCCTAAACCCTAAACCCCTAAACCCTAAACCCCTAAACCCCTAAACCCTAAACCCTAAACCCCTAAACCCTAAACCCCTAAACCCCTAAACCCATAAACCCTAAACCCTAAACCCCTAAACCCTAAACCCGAACCGCTGAACCTGAGGTTTACGCGGTACAAGGACTGCCTCTACAGCCTGACCCTACTCAGACGCTCGCACGGGGTTAGTATAGGGGTCCCCAGAGACCTTAGGGCTCCTTAAAGGGATCTATAAAGGGATCTATAGGGTTCCTTTAGGGGATCTATAGGGTTTCGGGGACTCCATTACCCCTTAATTAAGGAATATACCTTGAATTATAGTGGGGGTCCCTAATATGATTTAAGGTATACTCCTGAATTAAGGGATAATGGAGTCTCTGGGTCTTCGGTTTAGGGTTAAGGGCTTAGCAGTTAGACTAGGGCTTCTTTTTGTATGGCTTGAAAGGATCCTAAAATTATTCTATCAGGGATTTAGGGGTTTGGGGCCTGAGTAGTTTCTGAAATCATGGTCGCAAAACCGAAATAGAGGGACTTTAGAGGGCGACGGTTGCTAATTATTCCGACACCGCTGTTTAATAGTTTAATAGGGGTTTGACGATGACTTTGCCACAAGACTTTAGAGTTTCGGGTCTGGGGATAAGGCTGCGAGTTTTGGAGGTTCATGTAGGAAGCTGATGAAGAACCCCTTGTCCTACATCCCCAGAATTGGGATCCATGTACAGAACCCCAGGAAAGACCCCAGATTGCTTAATCAGGCGCCTATATTATGAGTTTAGGATTTCAGGGTTTGGGCTCTGAGCGTTATGGGTCTGCGCGCTCAGGGGTCTAGGGCTGAGCCAGGCTTTTGAACATTCAAAAAGTGCTGCCGGAGAGATAAGCTTAGCTTGCCCGTGCGCATTTACAACACGTAGGGCGCAATTCAGGGTTCGTGTTTCCTTCTTTAGTTGCAGGTTCAGCTGTTGGTGATCTGGCACAGTAGCTTCGAAAGACGTGGCGTTTTCAGAGGCTGTTACCGGTCAGCGGTTTAAGGTCGGACGATTGGGCGGCTATAGTTTTCGGTCTAGGGTTTAGGGTTTAGGGGTTAGGGGTTTAGGGTTTAGGGGTTTAGGGTTAGGGTTCCTGGGTTGCGTTGCAATAGCTTCCAAACCTACAGTCCTGAACGTTTACACGCGGATTTTGTGTTCATCCCTGGACAGCAAATGGTGCAACACCCAAAGGCTCCATGTACCTTTATAGTCCTAAAAGGGGTCCCTATATAGGTACTTTAAGGCCTAAGTATATACTATATGGGCACATGGAGCGTTAGGGACAGGACTGAAAGAATGTTTGATTCGCGATGACTTCTCAACTCCCAAGCCCACTCAACAGCGCTAGAATGACAGTAATATAGGGACCTAAATAATTACCAACACTAGTAGAGTGGCCCCACAACCCTATTCTAACTATTAAGGCCCCTATATTAGAGTAAATTCTCAAAGGCTGAATTCCCCACATGCATGAAAGATGGACGACACCAACAGCTCCCACAATTTAGGGTACTCTAAACCCTGAACCCCTAAACCCTAAACCCTACCAAAGATAATGCAGTCTTATAGAACCCGTGTAGAGCTCTGCCCTTTTCACTTCTCTAGACTCCTCAATCATAGGGACCCTTAGGGGGGTAGGGGGGAGGGGGGTAGGGGACTATACTTCCTTAAATAGGCCTTATTAGGTCCTTATTATGGGCATTAAGGCCCCCTACCCCCCCTCCCCCTANGGTAGGGGGGAGGGGGGTAGGGGACTATACTTCCTTAAATAGGCCTTATTAGGTCCTTATTATGGGCATTAAGGCCCCCTACCCCCCCTCCCCCTACCCCCCTAAGGGTCCCTATGACTCAAGGAAGCCGAAAGTCCCAAATCGTATCTGGCATCTGGCCATCTGGACCCCCTAAGCCCAGAGATCCCAAGACCCCTTAATTAAGGAGTTTTGCCTTAAATTATAGTAGGATTCCTTATATGGTTTAAGGTATATTCCTTAATTAAGGGGTATTGGGTTCTCTGGGAGGTTCCATGTGCCCAGATAGTATAAACGTTGGCCTTAAAGTGTGCAGGTACTTTAGAGCCGAAGTATATAACTACTATTTGGGTATATGGACCCTGTTTATGATTGATCTATCTGCTTTCGGACTCCAGGCCACTGATCCTGGATATGTCAAGACCCCTGATATTGTGGCACCGCAACAGACGATGTGAATTCCCAAAACCTAAACCGAACCCTAAACCCTAAAAACCTAAACCCTAAACCCTAAACCGTCTAAATCTTAAACTCTAAACCCGAAACCGAAACTCTGAGCCCGCTAAAAACCGCTACAGGATGTTTTGGAGCGCTTTGCCGGGGGGGGGGTGGGAGTTGTCGGGTTCGGTTTCTGCTTTCGAGTCTTGCGATTTTTTAATGGAAGGTTTGGAGTTTACGGTGTTGAGGGCTTTAGGGTTTAGGGTGTGGGAATTTGGGTTTGGGGACCCCGGAGCCCTAAGCCCTTAAACCCAAGAACCCTAAACCTTTGTCATAGTTGGTAACATTTTACATTTTTATGGGTACTTAAAGCCAATAAGGAATACAAATTCAAATTTTTAATCCTATCCCAACCGAAACCCCCGAACCCTACGAAGCCCTTAACCGGGGTTCGGCGTCGATGTTATCACCGTGCCTTCAAGGAAAGATCTTGGCGAACGAGGACGTCCTTTACCAAGCCGAAGCGGTGGCCTAGTCGCTGATTAGTTTCGCTTCGGTGAGGGTAATAAAGGGGTCGGAGTAGTCAGCCATATTATCCCCTTATGGTCGATAGTCCCTATATATAATATAGCAGCTTCATATTCTATACCCTATATAACAGCGTCATATACTATACCCCAAAGCCCTATCCTAATCCCTCTAGCTCCCATATGAACACATCATCACACCAAAACCCTATTCTGATTGTTAAGACCGTTGTGCTGTTCCGAAAGCCCTGAGCCTAAAGCCGGCAAGCCAAATCTCGAGTGTCTGAAGCCTTCCTTCTTCAGTTCGTTCAGCGACCTGCCTACACCCATAGATCCTGTACTTTTAAGCGATGGAGCGGATTAGGGAGAAGATGGGTTCAAAACGAAACCGAAAACTCCTAAACGAGAATGCGGGGGCCTTAATACTGTGAATAATAGGGTCTTGGGGGCATATACCCCCAAACCCTATTCTAATTATTAAGGCCCCTACACTATGGGATCCTGGCCTCGAAATCCAAAGCTGTCGGATCCTCCCAAGCCTCAGGATAACCCCCCCCCCCCCCCCCCCNCCCCCCCTCCCCCCAAACCCCAAACCGCACTAGCAGGCTCCACATGGGTAGTTGTCAAATTTAGGGTCCCTTTTGGGTACCCTAAATAATAGGTGCCGTATTATAATAGGGACCCCAAAAGGGACCATAATTTTGACAACCACCCACATGCACTTTGATTGGGGTTTCGGGATTTGGGTTTTGGATCCACAGGTGGGATCTGCACTAGGGCGTCACTAGGGTTTTGGTGAGTGTGTTTAAGGATGTATCTTGGAGATGCTAGCACTAAGACTCTACCCTATGTCCTTGTATCTCCGGTGATTAGGAGGTAGGATTAAGGGGACCCTTGGGGATATAGACCCTCTCAATAAGGTCCTTTTAAAGAGAGCCAGAAGTAGGGTTCAGAAGGGGTACCCTTTAAGGGGTCTCCCTAATACTACTCCCTAGTGATTTCCCACGACTATCAAGGCTCGAGGTGCATTGGGGCTTATGGTCTACTCGCAGCATTCGCTCATTTCTCAGGGTGCGAACATGCAGGTGTGGCCAGTCTTTGCGCTTCAGAAAATAGAGAGCATCCTTATTACAAGAACACCCAGAGCTACCCCTAATTTAAGAAGCACACTTATTGAACCCTGCTGGTAGTATCACCCTTTCCCTCGCAAAACTTGTGCAGAAGTATCCTCCCTCTATAACAGTAACACCATGTTTCAGACCCCTGTGCTTAGGAAACCCTCTCAGCAAGACTCCAATCCAATTCAGGTAGCGCAGAAGCTAGCTGTGAAGGCTGCCCTGGATGGACGCATTAGCCTAGTAGTAGAGTAGGTAACCCTTAGCCTTCTTGGGGTAGTATAACCCCTGTATAATCCTTATATTATGAAAAAGGTTAACCTTTGGTTCCCCATGATACCCGACAAGTAGGTTAGGGTTTAGGATTCAGGGGTCCGGGTTTAGGGCTCGGGCTCACGGGTTTAAGTTAGTGGCTTGAGGCTGTACTGGGGGCGTGATGTGTTTATGTACGGTGTTCATCGGGTTTTGGAGTTGGATAAAGGCTATAAAACGGGGTTTGCTGGGGAACTGCATGGGTTCATGAGAGAATCAACTTCTGCTAGTCTGTGCAAGCCCCCTTGTGGATCATAAAGCGTGAGGCTTTGGCCCAGTGTAGCTTTCAAGCAGTAGCTGAGAAGGTAACCTGAAGCGTATCACCCTAGACTTGAGGGTATTTATAGGGGCCTGAAAAATACAAATACTATTGCCTCGGATACTTGCGATAGAAACTGTACTCCGTATTCACCAAAAAGACAGTCCTCCACGACGGAAATACTGGCATTAAGGGTCTGCAGCGGCTACGGAATGATAGGGCCATGATTTACCTAAACCCTAAACCCTAAAACCCTAAACTCCCTATCGTGGTCTCCTGTAGGGCATCGCAGAATTCCGAGTCGCGGGATGAAGTGGAAGGTCTACCAGTTTGTGTAACGGTCTTTTCGGGATCCTATAAGGCATCTATAAGGGGGTTTAGGGTTAGTTTAGGGTATAACTATACTAGGTTCCCCACTAGTACCCTTTGGCCCTTTCCATGTTAGAGGTTCCCCTTGTTGCTGAATAACTGGAAAATGGCACCCTCGTCATTATTCAGGAGGACTCCAGAACCAGTTTTTGTTTCTCTTTCCAAGGTGCGTTTGCTACTCCGAGTAGTGCTCTAGGATTCAGGGGTGGATCTGAGAGTTTCGTGCTGTTGGGCTGATGAGGGTTTCAGGGTCAGACGATTCCGGGGTTTCGGGTGATAGGTGGTCAGCAACTTCGAGTCTTTCTATCTTGCGAAGAGCAGAGTTTCCCATCCATGCAGTATGCATAGTCGGGTCAGTATAGTTCTGACAGTCTGGCAGTCTGTATATTCCTACGCAGTCGCTCCCCGTAAGAAACTGGACCTAATAATTAGCTACGTTGCTTTATGTAGTTTTGTAGTTTAGTATTTGGGTTCCTATTTCTTGGACCCTTCAGGTTCTTCAGAAATGTACTGATGGATGCTCGCTGAAAGGTTTGTATTTGTTTGTGAGATCTGGAGGGTTGTAAGCATTGCATCCAGGCCAAAACCCCACCACAAGATGAACTTGGGGTTTAGGCTCTATAGGCTTTAGGAATCAGGACTTTTGGTGAGACGGTTTATCCTCGCGGCAAGGCTCTGACAACAGTGCAGCTGGCTCAGAATGACATGGCCGCCTGCAAAGCACAGTACGATTAATTCGTTTTATAGGGCTCTTCTTCAATTTTCGCAGGTCTTGTGATGCCCGTTGCAACGAAGTACTGGCAGAATTCGCTCTGAACCGTATTCCAATCACTCACCGGGAACCGGCAATCGCCTGATTGAGCCGACAGAACAATGAGCCCAAACAAAATGTAGTGCCTGGAACCCATCGAGAAGCTGAAGGCTATAAGCCCAAGAGTGACGCTTGGGGGTTGGGGGGGGGGGGGGGGGGGGGGTGTAGTAGTTTTACTGCTTGCTTTCTGGCGGAGGTAGTTGTTTTGGATTTTTTGCTCATCGCGCCGCAGAGTTGAATTCCAAAACCTTCGGGTTATCCATTTCCCTAAGGGTCCAAGTACCCAAATTGTATATACCTTGGCCCCAAAGTACCTATATAGGGACTACGTTAAGACCAAAGTATATAATATTTGGGTACAGCAGGGACCCGTAGGGTTTCGTTGATATGTAAAGAGACAAGATACACTCACCCTAAGCCCTAAACTTTAGGCGTCGGACTAGCATGTCTGCAGGCTATCCGGGTGTTCTCGATCCTCTGCATGGTTGATATATGTGGCAACAGTTCTTAGCTAGACCACGGTTTACGGTTTAGGGTTTTGCCTAAATCTCAACCTAGAGCTTGCGAGACAAGAAGGAGCTACATTAGAGGGTGCTGGTAGGGCTGAGGCCTGGAGTTGGCTGGTGTCTGCAGGGATAGATATTTATTTATTTTTCAGTTGTTTGCACATTTATTTAGTCGTTCAATATCTATAAAG
Organism: Symbiodinium sp. clade A Y106; assembly: GCA_003297005.1. Lineage (NCBI taxonomy): Eukaryota > Dinophyceae > Suessiales > Symbiodiniaceae > Symbiodinium > Symbiodinium sp. clade A. The sequence continues at coordinate 80,877 of BGNK01001171.1, read as the reverse complement.
AGATATGTCGCTTTTGCTTAAGGTTAAGGGTTTAGGTTTTAGGGTGAGCCTATTGGGCATGCTGCGGAGACTTCGATGTGTTTCATTCGGGAAGTCTACTTAGAGTGCCATAATTAATATCCTTAGTGAGGGAACCTGAGTTCAGTATTCCGAATATATTCATGGATATTCCCTAGTTGGTGTCAGCTGTTATCCTAAACCCTGCACAACCCCAAAACGGTGAAACCTCAACCCCAAACCCTAAAAACCCTTAGCCTTAAATCCTGCACCGCAAAGACATCAGTCTTAAGCACCCAACCCTTTACGTACGAAGGCTATATCCGTTCTGACTGGAAGTGGATGCCGAGGATTTTATGATTTAGGGTTTTTGGGTTTAGGATTCCCTGAGGGTCCATGTACTCAAATAGTATACACTTTGGGCCCAATGTACCTATACAGGGAGTACTTTCAGGCCAATGTATATACTATATGAGTACATGGACCCTCAGGGATTTTGGGCGGCTTAACAGATGTGAAGCAGGTGTCATATGTTGCGCCGGGTGTTCGACGGGCTTATAAGGCTAGGATTGAAGCTCTGGTCATTCAAGCCCAGGGTTTAGGGTTTAGGGTTAAGCGTTTAGGGTCCACAAGCTTCGGGGCTTAGGGTTTAGGGTTTAGGGTTCAGCTTTGCATGCCTAAACCCGGAACCGAGGTGTTTAACCGTGGAGCGGTCGCAGACACTACGTACTTCTCCCTGGACGAGAACTTGCGCTATTTTCATTACGTCGAAGACGTGGACGTGAAGATTCACAGTTCAATTGCAGAGGCCAAACCTGGCCTCCTATAGACCCCTTCTAAACCCAGAGAACCCAATACCCCTTAATTAAGGAATATACCTTAAATTATAGAGGTCTTCATATTATGATTTAAGGTATATCCCTTAATTAAGGGGTATTGGGTTCTCTGGGAAGGAGGGTTTAGGGTTTTGGGTTTAGGTTAAGCGAACCCTATTGTAAGTCTTAAGGCCCCCACCTATAGTCATGTGGTATTCGGCCTCTGTAGTTGCTGTCAAAAGCCCATGACTCTTGAATCCCCGAGCCCTCAACCCTAGTTGACGCCCATGCATATAGACTTCAGGACTTTTGGGGTTTGGGTTAATATTCTGTTGAATGAAATCTATAGAACAGTACTTGCATGGACCCTACCGCTTTTTTCGCCTCACAGTAGCAATGTTGACATTGACAACAGCAAGACCGTTTCAATTTGTTAACAATGCCGAACGCAGTAGAACCCTAAACCCTAAGCGTGTTAGCGACACATTGATTTACCGTGGGTCCGAGTTGTCTCCATCTATGACATGGCACTTAATGGCCATAGGGTCTAAGGCAGTTCAAGGGGTTTTAAGGTTTCCTGTCCACGATTTGGGGCAGCAGTTCTTGACGATGCATGGTTTAGGCTTCAGGGCAGCCGTAGTCCTGTCGTCATTGATGCTGCTCGTGCTTCTGGTAGTCCCGTCTTGGTCCTGCCAATCCACCCCCCCCCCCCNGGGCAGTGTTGTTGACGATTTGATGGTTTGGGCTCCGGGCCACCCGAATCCCTTGCTTCTTTTATGCTGCTCTGTCTTTTGGTGGCCCCCTTTTGGCCCTCCCAACCCCCCCCCCCCCCCTGACCACTGCTACTGCTGCTATTGCCACGATGCCTGCGACGACGCAAGCGTCGTCTGTCGCTACCATTACTCCGCCCCCTGTGCCACAAATAGGGCGGTGACGCACTGTCACTGTGTCGGGCCAGCATGGGCCACTGCTTGATGCAAAATCAATTATTCCACCCCAGCCACCACCCTCATGCAGCCCCCCTGCAAACGAAGCACGAACTAAACCATGAACCCCACACCCTCAACGCCCGAACCCTATGCCCTTCAATTTTGCAAGGAAGCAAAGTGGGGACTCGCAGCGATCCCCGTCACGTTCATTACTGGGGCGTATAACTGTGCCGAGAGTTTAAGTTTAAGGCCATGTGCCTTTTATTGGGTTATAGGGGTTAGGGGTTCGTTACTGGTAGTATGCAGCATGCTCCATCTGTTCTATACAGAGGTACTTAAATCAATGCTTTCCAAATCCACAGGCCGAATCACAAGACTTCTAGAGTACTGAGCAGCCTGAAACTAGACTGCTGCAGTTCTGCCCCCATCCTCTTACTACACGCAGTACAAGATGCAGAGGCGATCTCCTAGCTCTGGGCCCGGAATCTCCAAAGCCCCTAAACGTCTCAATACTTGGTACTTCGGGCTCTTCAGCAGAAGTAACATGCTCCCCTAATAGGAGTGTTTGAGTGAGCCAGCGGAGCCCCTGAAAGTGAACAAAAAACAAACCCCGCAATACCCTAATCCATTCATTTAGATCTGCTTGGAGGTTGCTCTGTGGACACCTTGGGTACATATAGGCGACCTCGTCTCGACTGACATGACTGGACACTCGGCGCGATACTGCACGTTTTGCGCTCACGGTTTCGGGTCTTGGGGTTTACTTCAGTACTTAGCCGTACAGCTAGTGCTTGGAGAAGTGAGTACAGACGGCAATGTTGACTTTAAGCCCATAGTACAGGATGGTGTCGGCATAAGATGTTCGGAGGTTGCACAGGCTTTGCATGTATCGTTCAGGATTGCAGGCTTACAGGGTGCAGGTTTCTGGTTTCGTGCAGTGCTTCTTCTCGAAGGCCTGGTGGCTATCGACATCGACGCCTTCTGCCGGTGTGTCAGTGAGCTGCAGGACACGGAAACACATCCTGAGGCATTATGAGCAGGGGTGCGTCGAACTGGCACCCCCGGCTGGGCATTTCCCAGTATGTAAAGATTCATTCGCCTTTTCCTGTTTTTCAACTTTGTTTCCGTTTTGAGTGTGTGTGTGTGCGTTTGCTGTGTTCCCTCTTGATGCTTCCATGGTCATCTGCAGCAGTGGAGCAGACCTTGCTAAATCCTAAACCCGTCTCAACAAAAGATGTAGGCGAGCAGGTGCCCCGAGAAGGGCCCTAGTTTTGTAGCACGACTCTGTCCTAAAGGCCGTGAGCGCAACCACCACCACCACCACCGTCACCACCGCAACAACACTATCACCACCACTAGCAACAACAATACTACTTCGTCTTCTACTACTACGACGACTGCACCACAACACGAACAGCAGCAACAACAACGACTAGTGACTACTTGTACTACTATCATCCCAACCACCTCCAAAAGTGCAACAACGGCGGCGACAACGCCAACCACATAACAACGACAACAACATCAGCAGCAACAACAACTAACACCTCCGAGGGCACCACCGCCATCAACAACAGCGGCAGCAGCCGCAACGACGACGACTACGACGACTAACTACTGCCACCACAACCACCTCCAATTTAGCGACCAGCGGCATATCACACCACCGCTACCACCAACAACAACAGCACCAGCACCACCGCCACCGCCGCCACCACCACCACCAACAACAACAACGACGACAGGACTACCAGGCGTGAACAACGTGTAAAAACCATTATAAGCAACATTGACGACCACGGGTAACAACCACCACCACAAGCACAAGGACATGCACATCCACTGCACAGCCACAACCACAACCACGCAACAACAGCAGCAGTAATAGCAGCAGCAGCAGCAGCAGCAGTAGCAACAGCAAAAGCAAAAGCAAAAGCCACAGCGGAAGCAACAGCAAACAGCACATAAAATGCCATCCATTGCGTTTCACATATTTCCCCCCTCGCCCAGAGCGTTAGATTTCCTGGAGCAGACGATTCGACTGTGTAGGGTTTTGATCGTAAATATCTTCGGCCCCCTTGCAACGTGGAGATACTCATATGGTGAAATCCTCCAGACGGAGGTTTCCTGGCTTGCGAAATGATAAAAATCCCAGATCTAGGCCATATACCAAACCCCTTCAACAACCTCCGCAACTCTAAACCTAAGACCCCAATGATGCAAGACTTGCGGCCTGCTAACTTTGTCATAGTTGGGTAACATTTTACATTTTTATGGGTACTTAAACCCAATAAGGAATAAAAACGTACATTTTTAATCCTATCCCAACCATGAACTAGCTTACAGGAGACGCATCAACATGCGATCTTTTTGGCCCAGCTCGCCGGCTGCAGATTTGCAGACACGGGGAGTTTGGATGTTTCAGTGTTGTTCGGGCTGCTGCTGATGATGGGCTGGTGCTGCTGGTGCTGCTGGTGTTTCCGGTGCTGCTGGTGCTTCTGGCATTGCAGGTTCCGTGACATCGTGGTACTGGTGGCGCTGATGGGGTGGTGCTGGTGGCCGCGGGATGGTTGTGGGCCGGTGGTAGTGGTGGTATTGGCGGTAGTACCGGTGGTGGTCGGGCATTGCGGTGGTCATCATGGTCCTTATAGGCCACGGTGTCTCTGGGGCTGGTAGTCTTCTTGCCAGTGGTGGTGCGGTCTGTAGGTAGAGGCTGGAAACCATATTATTTACTATAGATCCTTATGATGGTAACTTAAAATTCAACCCCTTAGCAAGAACCCAGTAGGGGGCGGAAAGTCTTGAGTGCCCAGCCGCAGGCCTCCCAGGACATTGTTTTGGTGGGTTTAGGGTTTAGGGTACTACTCGCAAGGCTTTGGCATCAACTGCCTTTTTGCTGAGGGGATTGCCTGTGCGGCGTAGGGTTTTCGGCGGGCCTATTGTGCATGAGGAGTTCTAGTTCAGCACCCGTGCTTCAGGGCCTAGGACTAAAGTCACTAGAGCAGTGCCCTAAACCCTATAAACCGGGATGCGCATCAAAAAAAACTTTTTTTGCATCAAAAAAAAACTTTTTTCCACTCAAAAAAAACTTTCCCTTTGTCACACAAGAAAAGAAGGGAGTATGGACGAAAGGACGGCAGGAAGGAAGGAAAGAAGGAAGGCGAGAAGAGAGAGGGAGGAAGGAAGGAGGGAAGGAAGGCGAGGAGAGGGAGGAAGGAAGGAAGGAAGGAAGGAAAAAGGAAGGAAGAAAGGAAGGANGAAGGCGAGAAGAGAGAGGGAGGAAGGAAGGAGGGAAGGAAGGCGAGGAGAGGGAGGAAGGAAGGAAGGAAGGAAGGAAAAAGGAAGGAAGAAAGGAAGGAAGGAAGGAAAGAAGGAAGTCCGTTGCTGCGTCTTCGCAGATGGGCACGCTTTTCTCTCTCTCTCTCTCTCTCCTCTCTGAGGATGCACCCATGGCCGTGTCTACGAGGACCATTACCACTTCTGCTACTACTACTGCTACTACTACTACAGCTAGTGCTAGTGCTACTAGNGCACCCATGGCCGTGTCTACGAGGACCATTACCACTTCTGCTACTACTACTGCTACTACTACTACAGCTAGTGCTAGTGCTACTAGTACTCCTAGTACTACTACTACTACTACTACTACCTCCGACAACGACGACGACTACTACCACTGTTACTACTACTTTGACTAATTCTACTTTTATCACTATTAGCACAAATAGTACTACTACCTCNTACTAGTACTAGTACTAGTACTAGTACTAGTACTAGTACTACGACTACTACTACGACTACTACGACTACTACTACCACCACTACTATTATTATTATTACTACTACTACTACTATTACTATTATTACTACTACTAGTAGTACTACGACGACGCCTACTACTACTACTACTACGACGACTACGACTAGTACTGAAAGTTTTTTTTTGATGGGGACGAAATCTCCGGATTCTCCTAGGCTTGCCTGTAAACTGGTAGAGAAAGTTTTTTTTTGATTGGGAAAAAGTTTTTTTGA
>BGNK01001171.1:35624-75099 GCA_003297005.1 Symbiodinium sp. clade A Y106 | reverse complement strand
AAGTTTTTTTTTGATGGGGACGAAATCTCCGGATTCTCCTAGGCTTGCCTGTAAACTGGTAGAGAAAGTTTTTTTTTGATTGGGAAAAAGTTTTTTTGATTGGCTAAAAAGTTTTTTTTGATTTTTGAGGAAATTTTTTTGATTCAAAAAAGTTTTTTTTGATGGGTTTCCCACACCTAAACCGTGTTCAGGTGCATCGTGTCGGCCCTCAATGACCTGGACACTATGTCGGATCTCTGGATCTATGAGATTGAAGATGAGGCCCGGGCCGGGGCCCTCTTAGCAGCCCTCAACCATGAATCATTTAGGGCTGCTAAGGGTTTAGGGTTTAGGGTTTAGGGCTGCTAAGGGTTTAGGGTTTAGGGTTTAGGGCTGCTAAGGGTTTAGGGTTTCGGGTTTAGGGCTGCTAAGGGTTTAGGGTTTAGGGTTGCACGAGATAGGGCACCCGAAATCGTTCTGGTGCATCCGTAGAACTTGTAAGGTAAGTCAACCTGATGAGTTTGATCATCAGCATAGCAACAACAGTGCTGACAACAATAGTGGTAATCAATAAACTATGTGTGTGTATATATATATATAGATATGTACATGTACATGTATATGTATATGTATATACATGTACATGTATACATACACGTATCAAACCCGAAGCACAACTCGACAGCCCTGAGAGCCAAGAGCCCGTAGAGTGGGCTTAGGGGCTGGGCCATGGTCCGAAGAGCTCGTAAAAGGCGTTCAGGGTCTTTAGGGTTTAGGGGTTCAAGGTTTAGGGTTTAGGGGTTTAGGGGTTTAGGGTTTAGGGTTTAGGGGTTAAGGGATCTATAGGGTTTAGGGTTTAGGGGATTCCAATACACCTTCCTAGTATAGAGGCCGTAAAAATTAAGACTAGGGTTCTGGTGCCCATAGTTCAACTAGGGCCTAGAGTAGGCCCTTATTCCCTTTTTAAGGGTTCAGGTTCCCTTATAAAAGCTCTTTAAACCAAAAAGGGCACCCTTTTCTTCCTAGGTTACTCTTGGGTCTAGTAGTCACAGTTCAGGGGTTGGGGTGTACGGCAACGGGAAGACTCTAAACTTGTTGAGCTTCTACTCTAAACCCTAAACCCTAAATTCTGTCTGCAGGGGGAAAGCACCCGACCGGAAGATTTCGCTCTATGCTGGATGGCTGTACAGAGCCCGCTGAAACTCTAGAAGCGAAAGCTTAAAAAAATACATGGGCCTAAATAACTATCAATACCATTGTGGGGGTTCCTTATTATAAATATCGTATCACCCAAAACCATATTCCAAACATTAAGGCCCCTACATTAGCTACTTTTCAGAGTGTAGTGGCTTCAAGTGCTATGCCTAGAGCTCCGTGCTTGTGCCGAACGGAGAAAGTCCCCAAGCACATCGGCCTGTTTCGCCATCTTGCTCTGAGCCTGCCAGAATATGTAGCGCAGTGTGCAGACTGCGCAACCTACCTCTACTCTGCATTCCTACGCAACCCTCCAGCCCTTGACACCCAGAGCCACAGAAACCGTAAACTCCTTTAACCCCAAACCCTGAAACGCCCCAAAAGTGCAGTTGTAAAGCGGCCCTGAGCAAAAAGACAGCCGGCCCGAGGATGGCGATAGTCCAGTGATGGACCAGGGATCCAGCCAGGGAGAGACGCCGCTCAGATTTCAAAGGGTCATAAGAAGTATACGAAGTATTGAAAAAGCTTCAGGTTACAGTTTTAGGGCTACTAGGCAATAACAGTCATAGTCTTAGCCATATAGTCATAGTCAGAGCTAATCCCATAAGCATGAAATATACAAGCATTCATAACAATAGCAGACCTGAAGGGAACACGTTTCGACAGATTGGTTTAACATGAAGGGGGAGGTTTCCGAATGAAGCGTCTTAACCGTCGTTTCGGGTTTTCAACACGGTCCTGGGCTACATAGGATGTTCCTTTGACACCGAATTCTATTTTGGTACTTTTATGGACCCGTGAGGTTACAGTATAGCTATATGGGGGCCGTAAGGGAGTATGGAGTATCACGGGGTCTACCAGGTTCAACAGCTTCGTGGGGTGCAACTTCTGCGGTCACATGGGTAGTTCTCACAACTAGGGTCCCTTCTAGGGTCTTTTTTTAGTAAGGGTGCCGTATTTTGGGGGGGACTTAACAGGGACCGACCCTAATTCAGAGAACTACTTACGTCGATCATTAGATGTTGGCTGCGCTTCCTTTTTTTGACATTTCTGAGTTGGTGCCGAAGTCCTGGCGGGTTTGAGGTTTCGGGGTTTAGGTCGTTTGAGCTTTTGGGTTTAGGGTCGAGGGCCCGGGGTTTGGGGTGCAGAGTTTAGGTTAAGGTTTGAACGCTTAGAGGGTAAAGGTGTTCTCTGTGGTGCTGCTGCGACGGTCGTGAGAGGGAGCGTTGGGGTGACCCTAAACCCTGAACCTGCAACCCCAGGGATCCCCATACCCCTTAACTAAGGAATATACTTTAAATTATAATATTAAGGCCCCTATTATTTAAGGTATATTCCTTAATTAAGGGGTATTGGGTTCTCTGGGACCATTCATCCTCGTTTTTTCGAGGCTCAGGAGGTTCCGCCGGTTCAGAGGTTACCTGAGCCCCAAAGCCGAAAGGACCCTGCACCTACACCCTACAGCCCTAAAGGATAATGCTATACCCAGAGAACCCAATACCCCTTAACTAAGGAATATACCTCAAATAATAGGGGCCTTAATATTATGATTTAAAGTATATTCCTTAATTAAGGGGTATTGGGATCTCTGGGTAGGGACAGCCTCATAGATGTCCGAAGCCATCAACCCGATGCCCTGGGTTTTGGGACTAAGTACTGGATCTGTATAGGCCTTGCTTGGCCTTCTGACGACAACGATCTCCCCAAAACCCAAAACCCTACCCTAGCCTCAGAGAACCTGCAGGAGATATACATTGGACGGAGACCAGAGTTAAGCCCCAAGCCCTAAACATTTACAAATTTCTACAATAAGTTTACTTAAAAAAGCAACAGCCTATAACAAACCATGTAAACTTCTAAGGCCCGATAACACCGAAAAAAGCCCTATACAGCCCTCACATCCGAGGAATCCGTGGCACTGGTTTTGGAGTCGCTTCACCAATGTCTTTGGCCGCCGCCGGGGTCGACGAAAAAAGGCCCGGGGAGCTGTTGTCCCGGCCAGGTAGAGAGGCAACACGCTGTATTTTAGGGGTTCAACCTCCCTAGTCAACAAACCTTGAACCCAAAACTCCCCAAACCCGCAAGCTTCCTAAGTCTTATAAGTCTTATAAACTCTACATCCCTACCCATTCTTGCCCCAAAGTAGTTCCTTTTTGGGGGTTCGTATTTAGAATTCTATAAGGTAATCCCAAACGGAACTATGAGAGCCTTGATCCGAACCTTGAACCCTACTTGGAGGTTCATGGGACTTAGTAAGTACGGTTATAAGTACCCTAAGTGGGGTTATAAGTAATTATAAGTATAGTTACCTTAATTATAACCCTAGTTACTAAGTCCCATGATCCNGGAGGTTCATGGGACTTAGTAAGTACGGTTATAAGTACCCTAAGTGGGGTTATAAGTAATTATAAGTATAGTTACCTTAATTATAACCCTAGTTACTAAGTCCCATGATCCTCTAAGTAAACGCCCGAAGCCCTTAGCCCCCAACCCCCTAAAGCGCTGATCATCCGCGCGGAGACCTCGATCTGGCCCGGGACGAGCCCATGTCCCAAGCGACATCTTCCGGCTCTCTTTATGAGGCATTCGCATAGACATGGTTACATTATAGTATAGTTAAGTACCGTATAATGTTATCTTATAGTATACTTAGTCTTGTACTGTATAATATAGTGTAGTGCAGTACATTCGCATGGACATGAACATGTATGGTCTAGGGTTTAGGTGCTGGATGCAGTGCTTAATCGACATGAGTAACTGGGTACTAGGTAGGTCTCGACATTTGATATGGGACTTTCCGAAAACGGGGGACCCTTATACAGTACTCTAAATAGTAGGATCCTGATTATAAGGACCCCAAAATACGGTACCCCTAATTTTCGGAACTCCCAATATTTCCTTCAGGGAGCGTCGGAGGATATTATTTACCGAAGTTTTTTTTAAGGCTTCAAAGGGCCGCCTACAGTATATGGATGCAGTGCTTTAACTTTAATTCGCAAACCTAACAGCATATTGTAGTATATTATAGCAAGTTATAGTATACTATAGTATAGTATACAATATGATGATATTGTAGAGTAGAGTCTAGCATGGTAAAGTATAATAAATTCAATGTGAAAAATGTGTTATAGTATAGTATAGTATAGTAGAGCATGGTATTTTATAGCATCGTATAGTACAGTATGGTCTAGTCTAGTATAGTCTAGTTTAGGGTTTCTATATGGTCCCAGTGCTAATGCACAACCGTAAAGTACTGTTGACGGACAAAATCCTGCATTACCCACTATAAGGAATATACCATAATTCCCATAGTTTAGGGTCCTTAGGGTCATGCAGGATTTTGTCCATCACCAGTGGTAGCCCAAAGTTTCCTGTTATGGAGCACAGTGCCCGCAAACGGTTGCGCCTTCCGCGGATGCCGAGGGAGAGCCAAGACAAAGGTCGCAGCTTAACTTTGCTGTACCTGCAGCGTGAATCTTGGGGAACCCAGAGAACCCAACACCCCTTAATTAAGGAATATACCTTAAATTATAGGGGCCGGTATAGTATGATTTAAGGTATATTCCTTAATTAAGGGGTATTGGGATCTCTGGGAAGTGTATGCCCTCTACATTGACATGCCCCAACAAGTTCCTCTAAAAGAGGAAATACGCACAGGAAATAAGCACGCTGATGTGTCTGCCTGCAGAGAAATCACACAACCAACTCACCTCTGAGTCTGCTCGTTTTGAAGGTTCCCATTAACAGGCTGGCAAAGTATGGTGCTTCCTGCGGAGCCTCACGAGACCCTAATATCAGAAGTAGGCCAGCAGCAAACGGCATATGTGCCGTTATAACCCTAAACCCTAAACCGCATATGTGCCGTTAGAGTCTCAGATAATCAGGGACTTTGCAATGAGCCCAGAAGGATCCCTGAGTCTTCGGAATACCCTCCCACCCATTGGGTTTAGGGTTTAGGGTTTAGGGTTTTAGGGTTTAGGGTTTGGGTTGAATACCGGAGTTTTCTATTGCTTTAGAGTTTAGGGTTTGGGGTGCTGGGCATAGAGGTTCCGAGACTGTAGTGAACCGAACAGCAAACACAGGGGGCCTCAACAATAGAAAAGAGTTCCGGTGTAATAAGGAACCCTAAGGAATAGTACTTCTACTTTTTCTGACCCCTATTTTATACCGGGACTTGTTCAAGGCATACAGTCGTTTGAAGACTTGCGAATACCGATTGGCACATAAACACAAACAGTTCATGACGACATGATAGGGTCCAGAGAAACAGAGGCACCAATTCATACGCGAGCATGTCACGTCTACAAAATAGTATCTCGCAAGCCTTGAAGTAGGGGGTTCGAAGTCGCTGGTCGCAGTCAGATACCTGACGCATTCTTTCTGGCCCAAGACGACTCGCAGGCAGACAGACATGCGCATGTTCAGATATCCGAATGCTGGATGAGAGCCCACCCCGCTTAAACCAAGAGCCTTGAAGCCTAAACCAATAAGCCAAGATCCTTAAAGCCAAAGCCCTGAATTAGTAACATAGGGGCCTAAATAATTATTACCAATACTATTTTGGGGGTTCCTTTTTCAAAATACATTAAATTGCGCCAAAATCCTATTCTAATTATTAGGGCCCCTATATTAGGTTGAACCCTAAACCCTAAACCCCTAAACCCTTAAACCCTAAACCCTAAACAAACCCTAAACCCTACACAAGATCCCTTATAGAACCCTTTAAGGATCCCTTTCAAGGAACCCTATAATATTTATAGGTTATACACGGAGTACGTGCCTTGAGAGTGTCAACCTTCGGGGATCCCGAGAATGCCAAACCCAAAGCCGTTACGGCCTTCGGGTTTTGAAGTTTGAGTTTAGGGTTTAGGGTTTAGGGGTTTAGGGTTTAGGATTTAGGGTGAAGGGTTTAGTGCTTAGTTAGGGTTTAGGATTTAGGGTGAAGGGTTTAGTGCTTAGGGTTTAGGATTTAGGGTGAAGGGTTTAGTGCTTAGTTAGGGTTTAGGATTTAGGGTGAAGGGTTTAGTGCTTAGGGTTTAGGATTTAGGGTGAAGGGTTTAGTGCTTAGGGTTTAGGATTTAGGATGAAGGGTTTAGTGCTTAGGGTTTAGGATTTAGGGTGAAGGGTTTAGTGCTTAGGGTTTAGGATTTAGGGTGACGGGTTTAGTGCTTAGGGTTTAGGATTTCGGGTGAAGGGTTTAGTGCTTAGGGTTTAGGATTTAGGGTGAAGGGTTTAGTGCTTAGGGTTTAGGATTTAGGGTGAAGGGTTTAGTGCTTAGGGTTTAGGATTTCGGGTGAAGGGTTTAGTGCTTAGGGTTTAGGATTTAGGGTGAAGGGTTTAGTGCTTAGGGTTTAGGATTTCGGGTGAAGGGTTGAGTGCTTTGGGTTTAGGATTTAGGGTGAAGGGTTTAGTGCTTAGGGTTTAGGATTTAGGGTGAAGGGTTTAGTGCTTAGGGTTTAGGATTTAGGGTGAAGGGTTTAGTGCTTAGGGTTTAGAATTTCGGGTGAAGGGTTTAGTGCTTAGGGTTTAGGATTTAGGGTGAAGGGTTTAGTGCTTAGTTAGGGTTTAGGATTTAGGGTGAAGGGTTTAGTGCTTAGGGTTTAGGATTTAGGGTGAAGGGTTTAGTGCTTAGTTAGGGTTTAGGATTTAGGGTGAAGGGTTTAGTGCTTAGGGTTTAGGATTTAGGGTGAAGGGTTTAGTGCTTAGGGTTTAGGATTTCGGGTGAAGGGTTGAGTGCTTTGGGTTTAGGATTTAGGGTGACGGGTTTAGTGCTTAGGGTTTAGGATTTAGGGTGAAGGTTTTAGTGCTTAGGGTTTAGGATTTAGGGTGAAGGGTTTAGTGCTTAGGGTTTAGGATTTAGGGTGAAGGGTTGAGTGCTTAGGGTTTAGGATTTAGGGTGACGGGTTTAGTGCTTAGGGTTTAGGATTTAGGGTGAATACAAGTGTTTGCCGCTGTTAAGGACCACAAGGGCTTTATTAAAGCGTACTTGGGAGGGGCCTGCTAAACCGTAAGCTCTAAACCCTTAGCCTCAAATTGATCGCAGACCACCTGCGCTAAATCTTTTACTGCAGTGAAATCCGTAAATGCAAGCTTTTAGCAGGGTTTCGGGCTTCGGGCTCATATGCTTCCCCCAGGTATCTAATGCTATCCTATACCCGGGAACTGAATCGTAAGATACTTTGGACGCTTGGGCTAAGCGCCCCTAAACTCGAAGCTTCAAGATTCCCAGCCTCATCACAAAACCAGTTTCAACACCTTAATGTAGGAACCTGATTAAGAAACCCTGGGCCTATAACCCCAAAATAGTAGGATTCATATAAGGAACCCTAATAAAGGCCCAAGGTTTCTTGATCAGGTTCCTACATTATCTTCTGAAACCCTGCAACGAAAGCTCAGGGGCAGCTAGATCCAGCCATTACAAGACCTTGGCCCTAAACCCCTAAACCCTAAACACCCAACCCCTCAGGCCCTATAGACCCTAAACCCTAGGGCTCGCAACCAGTGTTTCCGAGCCACGTCTTTCTGAACACCAGGCCTGAGGCTCGGGTTGCAGAGACTTCAGCAGGCCTCCACACTCTATCATAGGGGTTTAGGGTTAGGGTTTATGGTCTAGGGGCCTAGATCATTACCAATACTTTTGGGGGGTTCCTTATTATAAACACGATATAATGGGCCCCCAAACGCTATTCTATTTATGAAGGCCGCTACATTACTCTATCATAGTAAAGCCAAACTAGAAGCCCTGTTGCAATTTGAATTCACCTCCAAACCACTCTTTCCAGAGGTTTTCGGTCCATAGACGAGGGAGAACCTCGATTGGTCTACTGGAAAACAGTATCAACCTGAAAAAGGGAAGGGCCGCAAGAAAAGAGATGAACCATGCGTTTGCATTAAGGATCTTCCTCTAGGGCTTACCTCTTAACATAGTTGTCCTTTAAGTCATAGGGACCCTTAGGGGGGTAGGGGACTATACTTCCTTAAATAGGCCTTATTAGGTCCTTATTAGGTCCTTATTATGGGCATTAAGGCCCCCTACCCCCCCTCCCCCTACCCCCCTAAGGGTCCCTATGATNGGGGTAGGGGACTATACTTCCTTAAATAGGCCTTATTAGGTCCTTATTAGGTCCTTATTATGGGCATTAAGGCCCCCTACCCCCCCTCCCCCTACCCCCCTAAGGGTCCCTATGATTAAGTCACAAAACAGGTGCCACAGCTCAGGCAGGTCTGAATCCGCCCAAACTCTGGCTGAAACCCCATAGAGAAGGTTACCCTAAGGGTCCCTATAGTTCCTTTTTCTGGTTCACGATCCTATAATATAGGTTTTGGTTAACCCAAAAAAGGAACTACCATGGAGACTACAGGTATAACCCTAAGGGTCCATGTACCCAAATAGTATATACTTTGGCCTTAAAGTAGTCCCTATGTAGGTACATTGGGGCCAAAGTATATACTATTTGGGTACATGGACCCTTAGGGTTAGACTTTCGAGAGCCACCATCTATACGGGCGGCTTTGGATCCTATGTCCAACCGTTGGGCAGCTATATATGTTTCCCAGAACACATGCATGAAGGTTTGCAGGGTTGCACAGGGTTTTCTACGTTCTTTGTTTTACCACAGTTTCACAGTGGTTCATAGGATTCGACGGGTGTGTATAAGGGTCTCATGCAGTGCATATGGCTGCAGGGTTGCATAAGGTGGAGTAGGGGTTTAATTTGTTTCGTGTTTACGTATTCGGGGTTCAGTTTTCGTCAAAAACTGACAGTCCCATACCCAAATTGCGCTAAGTGCCGCGTGCGCCATGGAAGTCCTCCTGGTTTACATGCCCAGCGTCCTGTAGCATCATGTGGATGCCAAGGACGTCGACGCGCAGTGGAGCCCATTCAGGGGAAACACACCGTTACCAATACCATTCCTCGGTTCTTCCTCAATATCACTGTATACTGAAACATACTCCAATTTTACCATAGCGAATAGGCCCGAATTATTACAACCTGTTAGGCAAAGCCCCTGGCGCCTCATTCACTGTCATTATGCTCGACCTCACATCAGTGGAAGCTAGAAGCCCAGTTTGGCCTGGTGTTTATGTGGAACTTCGGATGGTGGCATCAAGCCCTGAATTAATAATGCTATAATACCATAATACTATAATACTATAATACTATTTTACTATAATACTAGCGGCTTAGGGTTCAACTGTCAGATCCCAAGTCCCACAGACTCACTAGTTACCCAGAGACTCACAGAGAACGTTTGGGGGCAGGATTCGAATCTGCATCTTTCTGAAGCTTCAGAAAACGAAGGAGACCAAGTGTGGTCATAAGTCGCAGGATACCATATATATTAGATCGCAACACTTCTACGGTCACCCAGTACTACATTATTTATGGCTCAGGACAAGCAAAAGCAACAGGGCGCGACAGCCGAGAGGCTGTGCCCCAGCCCCAAAGCAATACCATATGGGCACACTGCAAATGCCGCTCGGGAAGTACGCTTAAAGCGTCTCCCCTCTGTTGTTTTTCTGTGCCCTGGCAGAAGCCGATAAGCAAATCGGGCAGGTCGCGCGATGCTTGCATGCATCGTCCCAGGACTGATGCGATTTCCAAAGGTAGGGCATCAGCTTCGAGCTGCTGACAAGAACTACTGCTACAACAACAACAACAACTACTACTACTACTACTACTGCTACGACTACAACTAGTACTAGTTACTACTTCTACCACCACCACCGCGACGACGACTATTACTACGTACTACGTCGCTACGTACTACTACTACGACGACTACTACTACTACTACTCCTACTCCTACTCCTACTCCTACTCCTCCTACTCCTACTCCTACTCCTACTGCTACTACTACTACTACTACTACTACCACTACCGCTACCACTTCCACTACCACTACCTCTGCCTCTACCACTACCACTACCACTGCTGCTGCTGCTATTACTACATTTATGTTGCTTGTTTTGAGATAATGTTTGAAAGGGCTGACCTGTGCTTTGGCTGGTTGATTTGCAATGCCTTAACAACAGCCTTAACATAGAGAGGTGAAATTATGTAATTGCCAATTCTGCTCTACTTTGCCGTGTGTTCAATAACGGTTTACTTGCTGTTTGGTTGCATTGGGTCTCGGGGGCAGGGTTTGTGGTGAGTATGTTTGGCCACATGTGTTTTTTGTTACTACCTCCGTTTGTTTTAACCACTCCTCTGTTTCTGAGCGATGGCAGCGATCGGCTGTTTACCAACCCTACACTGTCAACTTGAAGGCCCAATTAGCACCATCGTTTCAAGGACCCGAGCTTTTCAACGTGCTTTTTCTTTTATTTTTTGTGTTTTTTTTCTGAATTTTTGGGGCCCTACGCCACAAGCCCTAAATCGTGTCCTCAAATTGTGGGTTGCTTGTGCTTGTATGCAGGTCCGCTACTTCGGTGCTTCGGACCATCTTTAGGCTAGGGTTTAGGGCCATTTGGGGCCTTGGGGTCTTATATATATTTATTTATTTATTTATTTATTTATTTAGTTCCTTCTTTGTTTATTTATATTTATATTTACACACACACATACATATGTGTATGTGTGTATGTATATATATATACGTATGTTGGAGGTGTGTGATCTGCCGATGCTTCATTCTGCACAGGTGTTTTCAATGCGGAAGCGGAAGATGCGAAATCATTCTGCAATTCCGGTCCCTGAAGCTCAAAGCAAAGAAGTAGCAGCGCGTGGTCCGACCAAGGAAGAAATGGAACAAAGTCATAGGGTTTAACAGCTTGAACGGAGCAATTTAGGGCTTGCGGCCAGAGATCGGGAGAAATGATTGCTTTGTCATGTAAGGACTAATATAGACCTTTATGACACCCTGCCAAACCTCAGAAGAAATCACCAAGGCGGCCTTTGCGCTGTTTTTGCTTTATCTGCCACTCCGGCGGGAGCCCGTTGAATCAGGCAACGGCAACGGATACCAAAATTCCACTGCTCTCGGGTTCAGGGGGTGTAGCGTAAAGTGGTATAAAGCAGGTGCTAGGGCACCTACAGTCAGTTTTCGGTCCCGAATAATTACTCTATCCGCTTGCCAGCCCTAAACCCTAAACCGCTAATCCCCAAACCGGAAACTCCTAAACCCTGAACCCCTAAACCCTAACCCCCTAAACCCTGAACCCTGAACTTGGTATCTAAGCCCCACATTGAGCTGCTTCCAGTCACTTCCTAAATCCTCTAAGGCGTTCTATTGAGGTCTTCGTGCTACGGGTTTAGGGTTTAGGGCTTTAGGGTTTAGATTTAAGGTTTAGGGTTACTTACCTATAACTTACCTAGCTTCATGTACTAGAGCATACTTTGTTGCAGAGCTTCACATTAATGGACCCTATCATCGAGATTATTACTGGGGCCCCGCAACAGAGCGAATTCTATTATTCGAGCCTGAGTAATTGGACATACTACTTTCTAGTTTGTACAGCTATACTAGACTCGACCCGACAATCCTACTCTCATGTAGGCCTTGTCAGTAGGTGACCTTATGACCCGAATTGCCCTTTAAGGCCAAGGTATATACTGGTGCACTTTACCTTGACTATGCAAGGCGAGCCTTCAAAACCTAAGCCCTGATCTCAAACCCCGGAACCCCGCCAGCAGCTGCCCTGAAGCTTTAAACGCCACGAAACCCTCAAGCCCTAAACCCAACCAACCCCTAAACGCCTGGGCCTAAACCCATAAACCCCGAAGGTAGGCACTTATCAATAAACGCGAGACCCTCAAAACGGGACCCCGGAATCCACGATCCTTTGCCTCCCAACATCCATATACTAACACCTATATTACCTTTTATATAACCACTGTACAAACTTGAAACCTTTATTACGAAGCCTTCTTCAGAAGCCTCATAACTCATAACGAGCCTTCTAGTGACCCTTAGAGTACCAACCCCAAGCCCTAAACCCGAGACCCTAAACCCTAAGCCCTAAACCATTACATGGCTCAGGTGTGCTTGAAGACCGCCAGGCCATTCGCGAGATCGTCTCTCGCGAGGTCTGGGTCAACGGGAGGAACCCGAAACACTGAGGTTTAGGGTTTAGGGGTTTTGGGTTTAGGGGGCGGGGCGGAGGCTAAAATCCTGTGTTTGGGACTTAAACTTCTTGGGGTTTCCTTGGGGGATCAGCAGGTTTAGGCTACCTCAACCATTGCAGAAGCGTGACCTAGTAGTAGTAGAGTAGGCAACTTTTAAACCTTTGTGGCGTACTATAATCCCAATACCTATAGTCTCCATTGTAGTTCCTTTTTCTGGTTCACGATCCTATAACATAGGTTTTGGTTAACCCCAAAAAGGAACTACCATGGAGACTACAGGTATACAGTAGAAGCCAGAAAGTTGGAACATAATTGCCCTCATACCCTTAAGGTAAAGTATAGGGGATCCCAGCATTAATCATCCTAAATCCATGTTCCAACTTTCTGGGGTTCACTATACATAATATACTCCGAAAGGTCAACCTCAAGTTGCCGAGAATACCCGACAAGTAGGATGAGTTGCGAGTTCCAACTTGGATGCCCGGGCTTTCCTGGGATTCAAATTCCGTTGTTTTTTGTTGAACGTCTTGCAATTTTACGGTTTGGGGGTTTGGGGTTTGTTACTCCTTGCACCAGTATTGCGAGATGTTTGCAATGTGGTTCCAATGTGTGTGCACCTGCCCTGGTTTGAGCTTAACTGTTTTGCAGGAGGTTGCAAGAAAATTTGGCTATTCAGCTATCTAGGTACAAAAACTCCTAGACCCCACAGTCATAGGAGTCATGCGACGACGCCTGGGATGGATGGAGCGAGTGGGATGATGGATGGCCAAATTCCACGGCTGCCGTGCAGAACGATGTGGACGGAAGCTCCGGTATCACAACGTGTCCAAAGGCGTCGGCGAGAAAACCTGGGACAACGCACAAAAAGGGTCAGATAGAGGACCACATGAACAAGGAACGTGAGAGACCGATCACGGCGGAGCACAAGGTTGCCGACACGTGAAGCTCACCAGAGAGACGACCAATATAGGGGCCTAAACAATTACCAATGCTATTTTGGGTGTTCATTATTATCATTATAGTATAATGGGCCCCAAACCCTATTCTAATTATTAAGTCCGCTATAGCAGCACGTCTGAGTCCTCGGCAAAGACCCAAGCCGGGAACCCTAAATCGCTTGGTAAGGTTTCGGGGAGGAAAGCTTTGGCTATCATAATTGGAACTTGATGTGGTTGTGCGGGGCGGGGAGGCGGGGGAAGGGGGCGAAGTGGATGGGGTGGGGGACTCGGAGCCCTAGAATGAAATCTTTGCATGTCGGGTCATATCTTGTCGTCTGATATGCATCCTACGAGAACAACACTATTACTGACACCGATCTCGTTCGCCGAGAGAGCCACAAGGTCATCTTCGAAATCCAAAACTTTCAACCGAAGTTCAATGCTCTTGTCGACATGGAAATATGCGACCAACGTTAAACCGTTAAACCCAGCGGTGCTGTTGTTTATTCCCAGAAGAGAACTAAGAAGAGAAGCAGGCTGCCGCAGAGAAGGACGACGTTTTGCAGAAGGTGCCGCGCTGTAAGCCCTGAAGCCCTCAGCGAAGTCCGATGGTGCTGAGTTTCAGACTTGGGAAGTCATGCCTAAAGCGTAAGCCCTAAACTCGGAAAAGTTGACGTTTGTTTCTCTATGGAGTGGGTTTCGGCCACAAGGCTGTCGCATCCTCTGTGACCAGAATATGTTGTCCTTTGTTGTTATCGGCTACTACTAGCAGCAGGACTGGAGTTTAGCTACCGTGGTAGAGCAGCTTTGCGGTGGTGCCTGGAGTTTGCTGATTCAATAGCTACTGCAACAGGTTCGGTTTGTGGTTCTGCCTAGTTGAGTAGACTCCAACATACCCCGACACTCCATTCTAACTACTCGACTCAGACCACGGTGTGTATTGCGCGTTCGGTCTCGAAAGCTTCTCCCTCTTGGTAGGGGTGATTATCATGGCTGTTGTGCGTGCGGTTTTGCAGTGTCTCGACATAAAGACCAGGACCAAGACATTCTTGATATTGGCCTGTACATGCGGGCAGGCTGTTTTGCATTGGTTTCTTTTCCCAGCAAACCACTGTTTTCGGACCATCCAGAACCAACTACTTTGATAATTGACAGTAGAGGATAGGACTGGTTTCAGTAGCAGAAACAAGGCGGCATGTGTTGATCAGAGCAGGGCTCGCCAACGGTTCGAAGTCTGCATGTAGAGGCTTGGGGAAGTAGAGTGCGAGCATCCGAATCCCAACAGGAACATGTGTAATAGTATCCCAATCTAACCTCCAAACCCCTGTGCTCTAATAGCCGCTTGTCGGAACCTTGCAAAAAACCCTCGCAAAGCACCAAAAGAGTTCCTACCAAACCCGCTAACCGCCCCCCTCCTCGGCTGGAAGCGCTTCTAGTACACTTGAACCGTACACTTGAACCCTAAGGGTCCATGTACCCAAATAGTATATACATTGGCCTTAGAGTAGTCCCTATATGGGTACATTGGGGCCAAAGTATATACTATTTGGGTACATGGACCTTTAGGGTGAGGAGTAGGGTTTAGGGGTAGGGTTTAGAGTTTAGGGTTTAGGCACCTGAAGGCAGGAAGCCCTGAAACCATCAAACCCATTCCCTGAACCCTAAACCATATATACACCCGAAACCCATTCCCTGAACCCTCAACCTCTAAGCCCTAAATCCTTAAACCCTAACCCCCTAAAGCTCTGAAACCCCCAAATCCCAAACAACTTAAACCCTAACCCATCCTAAGCCGCTGAACCCTAACCCCGTAAAGCCCTAACCCTAAACCCCGAAACCCCCCAAAGCCGACAGGCCCAACAGCAGGCTTGAGAGCTTCGAAACCTTACCCAGACGACTGCAAGAGACAAAGCTGTCAGGTCGATTCGTGATTAGGGTTTAGGGTTTAGGGTTTGGGGTTCGGGGTTTAGGGTTTGGGGTTCAGGGGTTCAATGATTTCGCTAGGAAGCTTAAAATACAAGGTGTGGGAGGGGTTAGGCTGAACAGGAAGCAGTGTGCTGAATGTAGCTTGAGGCGTTTTTAAGATAGTTGCGTTTGGCCCTGGCTTCTGTCGTAGAGCAGCTGCGTGACAGGCATCTAAGTTCTTTTGGAGCTGGCACGAGCGAAGCCTAAGCATAGACAACCCTCAACCTATTATTAGAAATGGACAGACAGGCTTTGTGTTTCGGCGAGTATATGATTTCGAGGTAGCCTAAACCTCAATCCATGAACCGGAACGCAGGGAACCTCACCTTGTTTGTGTCTAGCTCCTTTGAATCAGGTTTAGCTGTTGTTTTTTTCCCTCGGTGCTTCCTCCGTTTCGCTCACTACCAATAATACAATACTCTCCTTGTAGCTCCTTTTTAGGTGGTACCTTGCTTTCCGCCATTGTTTGATCCCAACTATAGCAATGGTGAACCAAGCAGAGGGACGCCGATGGAGATTATACGTATTCAGGACCTAGATGGTGGTCCTAGGCAATGGCACTTCTTGTTTAAGTTGTCATCACCGTGTTATTCGCCCTAGCCAAACCCTTTTGCCATCAGCATGTCGACATAAGTCAATTGTCATTAGTCATACTATTGCTTCGGGTTCCTGTCTACGCGTAGACTCGTAAAAAATCGATGATGGTAGACCCCCCAGAAGCACTACTCCAGTTAACATCTGGCTTTACGGTTTAGGCACGCTTACGTAGGGGAGTTTGTGTTCTCTCCCTATCTCTCTCTCGCTGTGTTTATGCATATACATATATGTATATTATGCTTATATATGGTATATGTATATGTATCTATACATCTACATATACACATCAATGCTTATACCTGCATGAAACATACGCAAATGTTTCATCGAGCCATCCACTCCAGGAGTCATGTGATGTTCATAGTGGTTCTCCTAGTTGTGCGTATGTATGTGTGTACAGACACATGTAAATGCACGCATGCAGCATATGCACACATGCACGGTGATTCATGCAGCTGCAGAGAGAAGATGGAGGAAGTCTTCTGCCGCCCAGAGCACAGAATTTTCCCTAAGGGTCCATGTACCCAAATAGTAAATACACTGGCCTTAAAGTAGTCCGTATAAATTAACGGTACATTGGGCTTGTATCACTCATCCCCAAAGCACGAAGCCTGCTGAAGCTGTGAGCTTGGCTCTCGATGGACAGAAACACAAGCAACTTGAAACTGACGCCGAGCAAGGTCTTAGTGGTGCTTTCAATGAACCCTAAAGGGTCCAAGTACTCCTTGTTATAGGACTTTGGTGCCTTTTTGGGTACCTAGAATTTGAATCATAAATAAGGACTACTTCGACCCTTAGGGGAACCGATAGGGTGTCAGTAATGAATGAATCAAGAAACTTCTGCGTCAAAGCCACCTGAAGCCCCAAGACTGAAACACCTGAACCTCGAACCTGGGCTTTGGAGTACCATACTTTAATACTTTTTTCTTAAAGGAACCATTATGAAATAAAAGTTTATACTTTTTTCTCCCTGGTTACTTAAAAGCCCAGTAACCTGAACCTCGAACCCTGCACCCACAAACTCCAGAGCGCCCTAAACTCTAAACCCTACACCCCAACTCTAGACCGCAAGGGACTTCTGGTTTGCCGGTGAAACTGTAATGCGTTTGCTGTCCCAGCCATGGTGGAACGCAACCTACGGGAGGCAATGTTTGCAAATAGAATTTGCTTTTTCCTGTTTCGCCAAAGTTTGTACAAGGCTCGATGGAGGGATTGGAAGTGTTGTAAGTTATAAGGGGATTCCGTTATCTTTTATAGGCGGGCTGTGCCGTTGGGTCCAATAAACTCGGCTCTTTAGGACTATATACATAACCGGGAAATGCTATTCTCGTCGGGCGTGAAGCTGCAAGTAGGGCTTCGGAGTGTAGCGTGTCGTTTTGTTCTGAAGATGTGCCCAAGGTATGGTCCCCTGCTCGTCCCTTGGCTCTGACATTTGCATCTCGCTCAAATCGGCTTATTTCGTTACTGCCTTGCGCTTCTGGTTTCTGCCGTTGTTGTTTTCTCTCGCTGGGGTTTTAGCTACTCGATGTTTGCTGCTGCATGTTGAGTGTTCGCCTTCTTTCAATCCTGGGTCTTGATGTTTGGCTTTGGCCACTGCCTTAGAATTCCGTAATAGCTCGCTGCAGGAGGCGAAGTGTCGTGCCTCCGTGGCTTATCGCAGAGAGATTCCTACATACTTGCACTCCATGAATAAATAATTGTTTTCCGCACATGCCAATCCTGCCAACTGCAATTACGCAATGGCCTGCCGTAGACGGTATCAGTATCCTGCAGCCTGTCATCAACTTGCTTTTAAGCTATACTAGGACCCCGAATCTTAAGCTATGGGAGTCGCACGTTGGATCGTGAGCCCAAGCGATTCGCACTTCATGACCGCAGAGACCGTGGTGGACCTCTCCGAAAACCTTAATTGCAAAGACACGCCCACAATCTGCAGCATAGCGATCGAGGAATGCTGTTGTGTGATGGGTTTATTGGATGCCATGCAGACTCAAGTGGCGTGAGCGAGCGCCGTCTTCGCTGGGCAAGTCAACTGAACATTCACCTTCCTGAGGCACAACCTGGAGGTTGGAGCAAGGGACAACCTTGCGACATAGGACCCCTAACCTTCAGTTATGGTAGGATCCTCAACCTTAGAAACATATGGTAGGATCCCTAATATGGTCTATAAGGTATATGGTATATTCCTTCATTAGGGGCTCGTCGCTCCGTAACGTGGAGTTCCCCAGTCAGCCCAGCTGGCCCACGGAAGACATGATGCAATGTTTAGGGTTACAGGTTAGGGTTTTAGGGTTTTGGGTTTAGGATGCCAAGTTGTTGGTGACCTTGCAAGTTGGTATTCCCCCAAAGCTGTAAAAGATTAGGGTTTCGGGTCCAGGGTTTAGGGCTTATTTCCCCAAAGCTTGCTTCCCCAACAGGTTGTCGCAAAGCAGAGCTGGGCCACACCTACGAAAGCAAAGCGAAGTGCTTAAAGCCACTCTTCACAACAGAAGAACTCGGGCGGTTGAGGGATTCGAAAAACATGGGATTTACACATGTCGTTCCCGACGGTTGCGTCATTTTGGCGGAAGTTCCTTTCTCGATGCAACCTGGAGTTACCTTCCAATGTACGTGTCGGGAAATATATGATGCATGTATGCACACACACACATATATATATGTATATGTATATATATATATTATATATTATATGTATATACATGTGTATATGTATAATTATTTATTCGCTTTCTTTATATATATATATATTTTTATTTATTTATTTACTGATAGTATCTGACCGTATTCCCCGATAGTCCATATATCGTTATACGATGATATATCCGGAAACCTTCTTGCAAATACTAACGGCCCTGTAGTAGCCAGTCGCACGGCCTTTTTGGGGCCAGACCACATGGAGAGTTTAGCCAGAAATTGTCAAGCACAAAGGCCACCAAACTAATTAGCTTCCCGGAGAAAGTTGGCTCGACCCATAAGCGAAGAAGCTACATGGAAATAATCACTACAGTCCCAAGTCCGGTGACGCGCTGTAGGAGCTTTCTACGCCTTTTATGCTGTGCTGGAAAATTGACTTCGCTGCTGGAACTCCACGATTTTGGAGCTATGCTGTTGTAGAGCGCTTATTGTTCTGAAACCACTTTTCTGGTAAGGGTCCCAAGGTTTTCAAGTATATACACTATGCTACGTACTATATGAGGATAGCCTATCTCCTGAAACTCCCACATTCTTATCTCTTGAATTCTTAGCTTCTGTGAGGCCCCAGCAGATGAAATCGCGGCTCTGGCATGTCAGGTGCCTGCGAACTTAGGGACTGGTTAGGGTTTAGGGTTTAGGGCTTAACTATCTTTTATGGTTCCCATAGAGGTACCTGTTCATAAATTCTCTTAAGGGGTAGGATTTAGAACTTAGGTGTTTTAGTGTCGGGCTGAGGGCTTTCGGTTAAGGAATTAAACTAAGCTTACCATGATGTTGATAATGCTGACGATGGTCAATATCCCCCCTGCGATGCTGAAACCCTCTGCTGAGCACCAGAAAACTCCGTGGCTTCATCTGTTCAGATACTGTGCCCCGACACTGTGGGGCCGTGAAGGCACGGTCACAAACAAGCGTTTGTCCGGGTTGTTGGTTCGGTGTTTAGGGCATGTGGTTTAGAGTTTAGGGTTCAGGCCCTGTTTTTTGAGTTTAGGGCTGGACGGCTTCAGTCAGGTAAACCCTGAGCCCCTAACCCCTAAAACCCCTGAGCCCTAAACCTTTAGCCCCTAACTCCCAACCCGTAAACCCTGAACAAGAGGTCCTAGTCCTACCATCCAGATAGGTGCCTGGAGAGAAGCCCAACTCGGAGCAACGTCAAAGCATTCGCGGCAGGAACAGATATGTACCTGATAGGGTTTAGGGTTTGTCTGCTCATGAATGACATGCTTTCGAGGATGTACAGAATGGCATTTCAACCGCAAGCCTTGATCCTTGAATCTATCTCTCGTACGTAGCAGCACTGCATTTGCATCAGGCTCCGACATCAGAGAACTTCAATTCCATTGTCGTTCGTGTGTAACAGCCGTAGAGCTCCCTGTGTTCGAAGACTTCGGGTTTATTAAGAAGCCTAAAAAAATTACCCATACTACAGTTGTACTATAAAGGGCCCAAAACCCATTCTAATTATTACGGCCTATATTCAGGATATGGGGTTTACGGTGCACCTTCACTTTGCAAATTCGAGATGTCTAGCGCTCCAATTGCCCAAATAGTAGGTTACGTATTCCTCTATGCTTTCTCCCAGTATCCCATTATTTGAGTGACTGGAGCCCTAGGTAAATAATACAACTGTACTACGTAATTAGCCCAAAGCGCAAAAGCCCAAGCCCTAAACCCAAAACCCTGGTAGGGCCCAGACCTTTCAAAATCCTTTAATTAAGGAATATACCTTAAATTATAATAGGATCCCTAATATGAAATAAGGTATATATTCCTTAAGGGATGTTGGAAGGTCTGGGGGTCTATGAAACTTCAACCCCCACCTTAACCCCGAACCGCGAACTTAAACTAAGCCCCGCTAAACCCTAAGCCCTACCCAGTAGTA
The DNA here is from genome assembly GCA_003297005.1 of Symbiodinium sp. clade A Y106. Lineage (NCBI taxonomy): Eukaryota > Dinophyceae > Suessiales > Symbiodiniaceae > Symbiodinium > Symbiodinium sp. clade A. The sequence continues at coordinate 54,782 of BGNK01001171.1, read as the reverse complement.
GAGTAGGTAACCTTTAACCTTTTGGGGTAGTTTAATCCCTATAGAATCCTTATATTATGAAAAAGGTTAGCCTTTGGTTCCCCATGATACCCGACAAGTAGCCCTAAGTCTACAGCCCCACACCCATCTAGCTACGGTAAGAGTGGAAGCTGCCCCAGGAGTTCCAGAACCAGAAGATGACTTCCTCGGTGTATCCAGGCCTGGTTTAGAGGTTTAGGGTTTGGGAAACCGGGTTTAGGGTTTAGGGTTGAAGACTCGAAGTGTCGACATGGTACGAGTGCTTTCAGGTCTAAAGTATACGTCTACAGTCTATAAAGTTACATTGAGCTACGGGGAGTCTTGGTGGGCGGTCGGGGTGTGCAATAATGTATGGGCTCTATAGGGTCCAGAGTCTTGAGCTCAGCATCCAAATTCTTTCAACATTGGCGCCTTCTCCTGGCACGATTTGAAAGATTGGCTTGGGGGTTTTCTTGTTAGGTTGCGTGGCTTGGAGACTTCGGGGCTCTGGGCCAGTGTGCGCCTGCAGCTTGGCTCGAAGACTTGGAGGCAGGGCCTGCAACGTGGGCTCCTGCAAGGTACATCAGACCTCTTTTCCCGTGTGCTCGACCACTTTGTAGCTGTTCTTAGGGTTTAGGGGTTTAGGGTTTAGGGTTTACCGGATTCCCAGCTACTTCCTAAAAGAGGCTTCGATGTTCCATCCTTTTACGCTGGAGCTGAGCACTGGCCTGAAGGAGCAGCAGCAGCGGCAGCGCTGTTCACAAACCCAATTCGCATGAGTGCTACCAGCACTAACGCGAAGAGCAGAACTGGTAGCTTCCAACTGGGCTTTGGAGTACCATACTTTAATACTTTTTTTCTTAAAGGAACCATTATGAAATGCAAGTTTATACTTTTTTCTCCCTGGATACTGAAAAGCCCAGCCAAGGATTGGTGGACATGGTAGCTGGTAGTTCTCTGGCTTAGCGGAATGTTGAAACAGGTATTTTCATCAGAAGTGAAGCACAAACGACCAAGCCTCGCGGGTTGACTGGCAATCTGCAGGCATCCGCTCCAGCACCAGAAAATCATCTGTCAAACCGCATACCAAGCTAACACCCCAAACCCTAAGCCCTAAACCCTAGACCCAAAGCCCTAAACCCTAAACCCGAAAACCTAAACCCTCAACCCTAAACTTTAAACCCGAAGCCCTAACACAAACCCTTCTCACCACAGCCCTGGGCCCAGCATTGGGTGGCTACACCTCGGCGTCATCGAAAGAGACCTTCCCCAAGGTCCTCCAGGGTTTCAGTTTGAGTTCTTAGAGGGATCTATAAGGGTTTCTATAAGGTTTTAGGGGTTTAGGGCTCTTTGCAGGGATCAGTAGCTGTAGTAGGTGTTTCTATATGGTTTCTACAAGGGTACTTTATGGGTAGTTCTCTGAACAAGATTCCCTTTTTTTAGGTCACCAATTTAGGTCACCAAAAGAGTACGGTGCCCTTACGAAACGGACCCTACAAGGGACCCTAATTTAGAGAACTGCGCGTTGTTCATGTCAATGTTTCTTGTATTTTGAGGTAGTGGGGTTGTATATATATATATATATATACTGCATATGTGTTGGTAGAGAGAACTGTACATTTGCTTGTCTTGTTCCGGTGGCTGTACTGTAGATTAGTTAGTCATAAGTAGTCTCACCCAGTCTAGTCACAAACTGAGGTATACCCTTAGGCTCTAAGGACACATCTTAGGGCTTTTGGGCCCAAAGACCATACTATGTAAGGCTTTTGGCCTATTTTGAGCCTCAGGGATACTGAAGACTGTCGTGAGTACAAGCTGCAAACCAGGGACGCCTGTATGGGATTTCGAGTGGGGTATCAGAGCTTCTGAAAAGAAGGCGCCTAAAGACCCAAAACCGTCCTAGGATCCTCGTTCTGAGGGCCCGATATGGCAGTACTATAGGGGCCTATTACCTTTTTTTATTTTGGGGGTTCCTTAATATATTTACAGTATAATGGCCCCCAAACCCTATTCTAATTGATCATTAAATCCCCTACAGTACCCCGAAATTTTAGAGACCCGCACGTGGTCATCGTAGGCAAGCTTGAGGGCTCGGGGCGTATTGCAACCTCGAGTCTTTGGCATTTTGGGCTTGACGACTTCATGCAAGATCTATCTGGAAGTGACCTAAAGGCAACATCCAAACCCGCCCTAATTATAACTAAACTCCCTTATCCTCACAGAGAATCTGAAGCCCTGAAATGAGTTCAATCACAGCAATCATTTCCTATTGATCTCCATGCTAGTTCTTTTTTTGGCTATCCGATGATTATGAGTAGGATCCTGTCAGGAATTGTATTTGACAAAGTTGGTTATCCAAAAAAGCAGCTACAAAGGAGACTGCAGGTAAGTCTCCAAGCCGCGAATGCCTTGGGTGATCCTCTGTTGAGCGCCAGAGTACCTTTGTTGAGAGCACCAGTCGCGAAGCTGGGACAAGGACCGTGGCTGGGTATTCCGGCCAAAGCCGAATCTGCCCCTAAACCCTACCTTTGCCCTGAATAGGGCTTGAGGGCGAGGTTGGTTGCTGCCTTTTGATGAACCTGACGCGGCACACGCCAGAGCGACCTACCTTTCTAGGGTTCCTTAATATGATTTCCCCGTAGTAGTTATTAAAAAGGTAGGTTATTCCGGGTTAACGGCATTAATTACTAACAACCAGTAGCCTTAAACCCCATGGACAAACCCTCAACGTGGTAAACCAAAAACTCCAAAGCCAAATCAGCCCAAGCCCGATGTGCAATGTAGTGCAAAGGGAGTACCGCCGTCGGAGTGTCGGCGTTGAAGTACGGTGTACATGAAGGATGAAGCGAGCAGGGATACTAGAAGGCCCCTTAGGAGTGTGTCAGTGGTGTATACCTTGAGCTTGTTCTAGCGACAGATTGCTGCTCCTTTCCTGCAAAAGCTAGCAAGTCTGGGTTCTGGAGTACCAGACTTGAGTACACTTTACGTAGGACCTGTTCCTAAAGGAACCATCATGAAACAAGAGTCTATAGGGTTTTGGGTTCGGGTCCGAAACCCTAAACCACAAGGTTCTACTTTTGTCTCCCTGGTTCCTTCTATAGGGGTTAGGGTTCCTAAACCCTGAACCACAAGGCTATACTTTTGTCTCCCTGGTTCCTATATAGGGTGTGGGGTTCCTAAGCCCAGAACCACAAGGTTCTACTGTTGACTCCCTTGTTACTTCAAAGTCCCGACCATAGTCTTCTTAGGAATCATTTTTATTTTTTGTTACCCAAGAGAATATTGACAATATCATTTTTATTGTGGTTCTAAGGGGGGTATAGGAAGTAGTATGATTCCAGGTTAGGGTAAGGTGGAACCCCTGAAGAAACCCTTTAAGGAGCCCTACTCATGCTTCTACGGGGGGTATAGCCAGAAGCACCGCTAGCTGCGCAGGTCGTAAATGCCAGTGCCATGCCGCCAGCTTCGGAAGGCCTCCGTCCCTTAGGGTTTAGGGTTTAGGGGAAAGTAAACCCCATAAAGTTGGAAACCGGATAAAGGCCAAATAGTGCTGGGATTCCCTTTACATTACTCTTAAGGATTGAGGCTATTGGATTTCAAACTTTGGGGCTTCTACTGTTGGGGTTTAGGGGTTTAGGGGTTTAGGGTTAAGGGGCTTAGGGTTTAGGGTTTAGATGGCTTAGGGGGCAGCTGCCACATTCCATCGGGTGATGCTTAACCTTGGAATCTTCTGCGACCTCTTACCTTGTTTGTAGACCCTGAACCCTAACCGAAATCATAAACCCTAGAGCGCAGACTCTTAAGATACTAAGTCCTTATAATCGCCCTTATAGTAGCCCTTACAGACTTATGGATCCCTTTACAAGTCTTAAGAATCCAAATCCATATCCTCAAGCCCGCTCGAACCCTCAGACTCTCTCCGATACCCGCGAAACCGGGAAGCCGGGGGTTGAACCCGCAACCCCAGCCATTGATGAACTTAGTAGCTGAGTAGCAATCTGTAGCTTTTTGAGGCTTATATATAATTCGACCATAACTGAAAAGCTTGAGGTTTTTTGGGCTAGGGTGCTCAGTCCCTAAGTGAACCATCCTTAAGCCACAAATGCCTGGTCTCATCGAGGCGGCAGAGCTGCTTCCCGAGAGCTCCAGGTGCAGCAGGATCGAGCCACTGTGGACAGCTCGTTTCCTCTTCACCGCCGGTTGGAAAGGGAACGAATGGAAGATTGCAGCTACGTCATTCTCAAGATTGGACTACTTAGTGGGACCGAACACGACTTCTGCGCGCATGAGCTCACTCCCTGCTCCGTGCAGCTGAAAACAATTTGCAAGCAGCTGAGTCTCCGAATGGGCGTGCGTCCCTTTTGGTAATTTAGAGTAATGATTTGGGGTATATTATACTATGATTATAACAAGGATTTACCCGCCCTACATTATTGCAACCCCTTTCTGATTGCTCACGCAATGGTGGAGACTTTGTCTATCCAGCACCATCTGCACTTAGTGCAGGCCCAATTCTTCTTCGGAACGTATGCACAAGCCTCAAAGTTCTATGTAAAGCCCAAAACTCTGAACCAATTCCAACCCTCAACTACGTCAAGCTAATGTAGAGTGGTGACTATGCGTGGTAGCCCTTTCCCGACATATGTCTGTAATCTACTACCGGCCTAAAAGCAATTCGAAACTATGTTAGACTCCTATGTGGGTACGACCACGGAGACCAAGCTAAAGCCCAACCCTTACAAAACCCTTAAAAGCCTCAAACCGAGCCCCTATCATTGCACCTCGAACCCCTAACCCCCACAAGCCACAAAACCCGATGAGAGACCCTACCCCCAATCTTTAAACCACACTCAGACCCTATAAGCACTCAGGCACCACTGCAACAGGAAGGCCCTACACAACCGAAACCCTAAACCCTAATCTCTAAACCCTAAACCCTATATCACCTAAACCCTAATCTCTAAACCCTAAACCCTATATCACAAAAAACCCTAAACACTAATCTCTAAACCCTAAACCCTATATCACCTAAACCCTAAACCCTAATCTCTAAACCCTAAACCCTATATCACCTAAACCCTAAACCCTAATCTCTAAACCCTAAACCCTATATCACCTAAACCCTAACCGTTTCAGCCCTGCCACCAAACCAGCCATGAAGCCTAGCAGCCCAGGCATCTATGGCCCAACAAGACGGAAGCCGTGTAGCGGGACGCTGTAAGCCGTAACATCGATTTCTGAGTAATTTCCAGTCCTCTTCCTTAGGGCTCCTCGATATAGCATCACATTATCATATACCAACAAGCCTATTAAATTGAATATTCAGACACTTCTGTGAAATCTCTTAATTCCCTCGCCCCGAAGACCCTACACCCGCCCCCCAGCCCCTACTCCCCCGCAGCTAAAGCCAACTTGTAATCCATAGCACAACAAAAACCTGAACGACTCAGTCAGTCAATCATTACATATATATATATATATATATATACATAGATACACACGCCCCTAAACCCTAAACCGCCAAAGCCCTAAACCCTTAGACCCTTAAACCCTAAACCCCTGAGCCCTAAACATCCCTAAACCCTAAACCCTTAAACCCTTAAACCCTTAAACCCTTACACCCTAAACCCCTGAACCCTAAACATCCCTAAACCCTAAACCCTTAAACCCTTAAACCCTAAACCCCTGAACCCTAAACATCCCTAAACCCTAAACCCTTAAACCCTTAAACCCTAAAGCCCTGAACCCTAAACATCCCTAAACCCTAAACCCTTAAACCTTTAAACCCTAAACCCCTAAACCCCTGAACCCGAAACATGCCTAAACCCTAAACCGGTATTCATCTTGCAAAGGGTTTATGGTAACCCAGGAAAGCTCCACCAGCCCAGAGACTCCAAGATCCCTCAATTAAGGAATATGAACATACTTTAAATTATAGTAGGATCCCCAATACGATTACAGGAATCTCCCATAATTACGGGATGTACCTTAGATTGTAGTAGGATCCCCAAAAGGATTTAAAGGAATATCTTACTTAAGGGATTTTGAAGTGTCCTAAAGCCCTATAGATCCCTTATAGATCCCTTAAGGGAACTTTAGGTATTCCTTAAAGGGATCCCTACTGCTGATGGACAAACTCCTGCATTACCCATTATAAGGAATATACCATAATTCCCAGAGTTTAGAGTCCTTCAGGTCATGCAGGATTTTGTCCATCAACAGTAGGGCCCAAGGTATTTTTTTGAGGGATCCTTATGGTCGCTGGAAGGTCCTTTGACCCGGGAGGAGCTGCTCCAGGGCATGGCACAGGAGCTGGAGCGAGAGAAGGCGCGGTAAGGGTTTAGGGGTTTTAGGGGTTTTAGGGGTTTAGGGGTTTTAGGGGTTTTAGGGGTTTTAGGGGTTTTAGGGGTTTAGGGGTTTAGGGGTTTTAGGGGTTTAGGGGTTTTAGGGGTTTAGGGGTTTAGGGATTTTAGGGTTTAGGGATTTTAGGGCTTAGGCTGTAGGAGGTATAGGGATTTTGGCGATTTTAGGGTTTATATAGGCGTTTCGGGATCTTAGGGGTTTGGGGTCTAGGGTTTGGGTCTAGGGTTTAGGGTTTAGAACCCTTAAGGGTTCCTTTCAGCGCTCCGTTAAGGGCCCCTTTAAGGGTTCCTTTAAGGGATCCGTTAAGGGTTTTAGGGCTTAGGAATTTTAGGGGTTTAGTTTAGGGTTTGGGTCTTAGGGGTTTAGCGGTTTAGGGCTTAGGGTTTAGCGGTTTAGGACTTAGGGGTTTAGAGTTTAGGGTTTAGGTTTATGGTTTAGGGCTTAAGGCCTGTTGGTTGTGTGGTGAATTTGTAGGGCTCTGGGGGATGTCTGCAACGGCTCGGTTTAGGGTTGCGAAAGGGCTTAGGGTTTGGAGTGCAGGTTTGGGAGGTTTCTGCAGGGTTTTGCAGGATGCGTCTGGGGCTCCATGAAAAAAAGAGCTCGTATGCAGGTTCCTCTGAGGCTTCTGCAGGGGTTTGGGCCTCAGGCCCTAAACCAAGACAGACAGGTTACGGCTAAAGCCAACCCTAAACCCTAAACCCTAACGAGCAAAGCTGAATCGGCTTTCTACCCTGCTGTCAACATGTCGTCTCTTCAAGTCGAAGCCATAAATCCTCAACCCAAACCACTATAGTAAACCCCATAAAGTTGGAAACCGGATTAAGGCCAAATAGTGCTGGGATTCCCTATACATTACTCTTAAGGATTGAGGCTATGGGGTTTCCAACTTTTGGGCTTCTACTGTAAATCGTAAAATCCTAAGACTGCACGGTGAACTTTGCTGAAGCCTGCAACTTGGGAACCGTAGCAGCCTTCTCAAAACACTTATCATAGAATCTTGATAGACTTCGCTCCTGGTGGCAAAACCCTAGTACTTAATCTACAAAACCCTAAAAAACCCAAAGGCCAAAGACCCTGAATCCCTAAATCCCAGCAGCCTGACTAAACCCCGAAGCATATAACTCTGAAGCAGCTACACCATTATACAAAACTCGAATCCTAAACCCTAAACCCGAAACCCCTAAACCCTAAACCCCTAAACCCTAAACCCGAAACCCTTCTTTTCTGATCTGCTCTTGGATGTAAGGCCAACCGAGGCCCCATGGAGCCAGCAGAGTTCCGCCGCCGCCAGGCCCGGAGACTTCACTACCCCTGAATTAAGGAAAATACCTGAAGGGTCCATGTACACAAATAGGGTTCCTTTAAGGATTCCTTTAAGGGTACCATAATAGGGTTCCTTTAAGGAATCTATAGGGTTTAAGGGTCCATGTACCAAAACTTTGGTCTGAAAATAGTCCCTGTATAGGTACTTTGGGGCCAAAGTATATACAATTTGGGTACTTGGACCCAAAGGGATACCTTAATAAACTATAGTAGGATCCCAAATATGGTTTGAGGAATATCCCTTAGTTATACCGATTATAGTTGGATCCCTAATATGATTTACGGTTTTATCCCTTAATTCAGGGATATTGGAGTCTCTGGGTCCGGAGATCGGAGATTCTCTGTTCTTCGCAGGTTTTGTAGGGTGCCGTAGGCTTTCATCCACTATGGGGGGGTCCTTTAAGGGTTCTCTTCAGGGTTCCGTCAAGGCTTCCTTAAAGGGTTGCTTTAAGGGTGGGTTCTCTTCAGGGTTCCTTTAGGGGTTGATGCCACTTGCCAGTTGTTCTTTGGCTCTTTTGTTTTTCAGGCGGGGGGAGGGGGTGGTAGGGGTGGCGGGGTTCGGGCTTAAGATTAGTTTCAAAGATGTGTTCGGGGGTTTGCTTGACTAGATGTCATGGACTTTTCAGGTTTCGGGGGTTCAGGGTTTTGCGGTTGTGGCGGTAGAGGAATTCAGCTTATTATGAGTTTGGGTGCACGTTGTAGTGGCCTCCAAAACCCTAAAGCCCAAACCAAAATGTGTAATTTCACGTTTTGTTTAGTATACAGCCCTAAGTATAATTAATGTTGCGCACTGTTGAAAACGACGCCTAAACGCTAAAATCCTCAACCTGTCGGAAATTTCCGTCCCGACCGGCTCTTAAAATCCGCTGGCTCCCCCCCCCGATACTGTCGATAGTCCTATGCTCAGGACTGAGATTCTAGGGACGTTGGGATGAGCGTAATATAGGGGACTTAAGAATAGGGGGTTGGGGTATATTATACTACAATTATGATAGGGAACCCTAAGAGACAGTTTTGGTAACATTCTGGCCCCTACAGTAAGCTTGCGATGATGGATGCTGCAGGAGTTTGTCCACTTCCTGTACCTTCCGAATCTCGTCTTATCCCGCTGTAGTATGCGCCATCTGAAAACGTACAAGCCCTGAACTTCGATTCCGTAGCACCAAACCCTACAAGACAGTAGGCCATGCCCTCTTAGTACCGGAGGGATGCAGGGGCCTTACAAATCAGAATGGGGTTTGGTGCATGTGTACCATTGCTAATACTTTCGGCTTCCGTATAGTATACCTTTGCAAGAGTAAGACCCGGTGGCCCAAAACGTAGACAGCCCTAAATACACCGTGGCAGGTGTAGGACTAGTTAACAAAGAAGGTTTATAATGTGTGTAGGAGGTTCTAAGCCTCCTTAAGGTTTTGCGGTTGGGGCTTAGTATCGCTAAGCCCCCAAAGTCTAAAGCACCCCGCGGAGGAGGAGGCACAGCAGACGGATGTGCCCGCGGCTGCAGGGATGATCGAGAAGCGGACAACGCCGCCTGGGCCCTTGCGACCATGCGAAGTTGCCCCGGGAAATCAAAATGTTAATATAGGAGCTCCCGAACCCTAAACCTTACAGAGGACGATGTATCATCGCAAGGATCCCCCAAAGAGTGACCTATGATATTTTCCTACACCCTAAACCCTAAACCCGTTTGAGATCTTCACATCAAGTAAGCCATACAGGCATCCTCGTCGTTTCATGTAGGGGCCCCAATAATTTAATTAGGGTTTAGGGTTTAGGGTTTAGGGAGGATTCTGGGGGTTCCTTATTATTATTATAAATATAGTATACTATCCCCAAAAACCCTATTCTACATATTAAGGCCCTTACATTAGGTTGGACTTCTAAGACAGAGGCTCCTGCAGTGGATACCACAGTTGTGCCGTCGTCGCTGGGCTTGGCGTTGTTTCTTGTCTGGCAAGGTCCTCCTGCTGTTTCGTCATTGTTGATGATGTTTTAAAACTGAAGCTTTCCTTCTAGGATCGAATTCTCTACGAGGGCCAGTCTGTAGAAGTACGCTTTAAAGAGACCCCGCTGTGGTGTTGCACTGAGTTTCACGATCTCAAAAGTGCTTCAAGTAAGATCATCCATAGCAGCGTCACTATCATAACCGCAAGCACCCGATCTAGCCTCATAATGAGCCGTAATCAGAGGAAAGAGCAAGGTAATAAAGGTCGAGAAGACAAAGGCCACGGAGGCGGCACCAAGAACGACTGGTGCCTCAAGGAAACAGCTCGAATATTTATGCGAAAGGACTTTGAGAAGGAGAAGCTGGCGATGAGACAGGCCTTCGACTTCGACGCTGAGAAAGCGGAAGCTCTGTCAGAGCAGAGACTGTCTTTCGACAAGGAGAAGGCGAAGGCTTTGTCGGAGCAACAGCTCCTTGTCGACTTTGACAAGGAGATGAAGGCAGCTTTGGGCAGTCTCAGATGCTTTGCGGGACGGCAGGTCCTGACAACAGGTCTCCAGAGGGTCCGGACGGGACGGTTGCGGCAACTTGGCCGCCCTGGCGCTCCACACGGAGAGCGTCAAGATCCATTCCTACCGTTTGATGCTTTTCTTGCCGGTTCCCTTGAACATCTTTGCCCCCGTCTTGGACAAGTAGCTTTTCCAACCCGTTTCGGCACCCGTCCAAGGCGAAATCACATTGAAACCCACATTAGCCGCTTTCGTGACCCTAAACCCTAAACCCTAGCAACATAGCATGTGCACATACAGCCAGGCAACGACAAGACTGACGATGATAACCGTAAAGGCACTGATGTTTGGGTTTACGGTTTAGGGTTTAGGGGCCTAGCAGCGAAGACGGGTATCATAGCAATAAGAGCAAGGACGCAGATGCTGCCAAATCAAGTCTCATAGTGAATCCGAGAGGTCCGAGAACTGACAGACTCCAACCTAGCCCTTATATAGGGGCCTAAAAAATGTTCAATACTATTTTGGGGGGTTCCTTATGATAAGTATATATATAGTCTAGTATAATGGGCTCCAAAACCGTATTTTAATCATTAAGGCCCCTACTATATTAATCACTAAACCGACTCACTCACATTCGATTCTGGCCGGGGTGACCCTTGCGTCATCGCTCTTAAGCCTGTAAAGGGCGTCTGCGGCTTAGGATACAAGTGTATGTATATACTGTTTGGGCACATGGACCCTTAGGGTAGTATAATCCCGGTTAGGGTTAGGAGCCCTACTTATGGCCTACTTAGTGTGCCTCTGAAACTCGAAGTACTCCTATAGTGTCCATTGTAGTTCATTTTTGCAACCCAAATTTACGGTTAGGACCCTGTAGTATAAATTAGGGTAACCAAGAACAGGAACTGCAATGGAGATTATAGGTAGGCCCTAACCCCAAACCCTCAACCCTTAAAGAACCCTTATAGAACAGAACCGTATAGGTATGGAGCTACCCACCCTAAACAGGACCGGTCCACAAGCCTCGCCCAAGGCTCACCTACGACGAGCTCTTGAAGAGGCCGTCGCTGATGGATTCATGGATTAAGTGGCTGCCTGATCTCGAATTTAGGGTTTAAGTTTAAGGCTTCGGGTTTAGGGAAACCCGAAGCCCTATAAACAACAAACCCTCACCCTAAAAGGTGTCAGCTCTGCATGAGTTTTAGCTGCATTTCCGAATGAGACGTCCTTGCTGCTTGAAACGTCTTAGCCGCAAGGCTCGAAGCAGGATATTTGGGCCTTGGGCTTCGTGTCCCTGTTTAGATTCTCAGTTGAACCCATGGCATGGGGTCAAGATGATCCGCAGGATCCGTGGAACGCCTCGGACCCCTGGCAGAAGGACCACCAGCCGCAGCAAGCCTTGGAGGATCCTACCTGGAATACTGAAAATGACAGGGGAAGTCAGGGATATCAGTCTGGGAAGAGCTGGTGGGAGGACAATGCCGAGCCCACATCCCAGGACCAAGGGAAAGACACGAAGGAAGAGTGGGGCGCATGGGGCAAGTGGCAGCAGCCGGCCGATGACGCATGGGGATCATCCAACGCTTGGCAGACACAGCAGCAACCTGCCGAGACGGCTGAGGATGCAAACAAGAGGAGGCACGAGACATACCGGAAAGAGTACTATGACTACCAGAAGTGGTACAAGGAAGCAGGAGTTACGCCCGACACCAACAATGCATGCATTTTCTCAGAGGAATCAGGCGACCGAGGAGTCGATTTCGAGTTGTACAACTCCGTAGCAGTGAAAGTCAGCGGTGAAGGTGCTGAATCCCTTCCCAAGCATCTGGACAGCTTCGAGGAGTTGTTTTCCAGGTTTGACGGCATCCCAGGGCAGCTGCAGGAGAATTTGAGGCTACTTAAGTTTCAATACCCTACACCTGTGCAGAAGTATGCTGTCATCGCCGGACTAGCTGGCCGGGATGTCATGTGTTGTGCTCAGACTGGCAGCGGGAAGACGGCAGCATTTTTGATCCCTATGCTCTCAAGCATGATGAAGAACCACCGGGCCACAGGCGAGAGTTTCAAGACATAAGTGAGCCTGGTATACAAACCTAAGTGGCAGGATTCTTGGCATAAGAACCCTTGAAGAGGACACTATACCCCCAGCTTTCTCAAACCCTCAACCCTAACCCCTAAACCCCTACCCCCCCCCCCTAAGCCCTAAACCTTAAACCCTAGACCCTAAACCCTAAACCCTAAACCCTAACCCCCCTAAACCCCGAGGTGCAATGACGGAGCCCTTTGAGGGGCCCTGCGAGCCGGACACGCTGATCTTGGCGCCGACTCGGGAGTTGGCCCTGCAGATCTTTGACGATGCTCTGCGATTCTGCGACTTAGTTGCTGAAAGAGTACACTTTAAGCATTTGGGGATATATACATGTTACATACATATATATATATATATATATATACATATATATATATATATATGTATTTATTTATTTGTATTTTTATTTGTTTGTTTTTAGATGCGTATATTTATACAGAAAGGCACGCCGTCCAGAAATATATGTACATGCAAGTGTGCATGTACCTATATATATATATACACACACGTATGTATTTTGTGTATACAGGTCTAGGGTTTAGGGTTTTAAGTCTCCCAGTTGGGACCCTTCTTCCCAGTTGCGGTCTGAAGTTCCGTACAAAACTACCCAAGACCGCAAAGGGAGCGGTTCCCTCAACGGGGTCTATCTGGCTCTTTAAAGGAGAGTCGGGGATCCCAGGCTATGGTACGCACTATCGCGTCATTCGGGTCTATGGACAAGAGGCACGAGCGAATCAGCTTCGGGACATCTCTAAAGGCGCCGACATCTGCGTTGCTGGGTTCTTGTTAAAGGTTTAGGGTTTAGGGTGTTAAAGATTTTTGTTGAAGTTACCAGAATAATGTTCTATGGAGTGAAATAGGGTTTCCGTACCTTGGAAACTTAAACACAACTCCGTAACAAACACTGAGGTGGCAACGCCCGGTCGCTTTGCAGACTATGTCGAGGCGGAGATCATCAGTGTGCAGAAGACTTACTGCGTCTTAGCAGTAGAGCAAGCAATGCTTGGTTTTCTTTTTTTACTAGAATCCCTACACCTTAAACTCTAGACTCTCGACCCGGAGCTCTGAACAACCTTAGACTCTAAGACACAAAACCCTAAAGCCCCGAAAGGGGCGAAGTAAGGTCTGGTGCTCGATGAAGCGGACCGGATGTTGGAGCTTGGCTTCCAAGAAACCATCCAAGAGCTTATTGAAACTGGGTCTTTGTTAAGGAGCTTAATTTAGGTTCCCACAATAGGGATCTATGGGGGGCTCCTATAAGGGTTAAGGGCTTAAGGTTTAATTTCGCTTAAAAGGGATCTATAGTACATAACATGGTTTCCTTATTATGGTAACTTAAAATAAGTCCCGTAACAAAGACCCAGGAAAAGCGTGGCATGCCTCAGAACAGCGAGCGTCAAACAATGATGTTCTCGGCCACATTTCCGAAGGAAATTCAGGACACTGCCATGAACTACTTGCACAATCACCTGTTTGTAGAGGTGGGAAAGCTTGGCAGCCCTGCGGCTACAGTCACTCAGGTTTTAGAACAGGTGGGAGTTTCCAAAAATTAGGGTACCTTATTTGGGGGTCCTTATAATAAGGATCCTACTATTTAGGGTACTATATTAGGGTCCCCTATTTTCGGAAACTCTAAACCCTAAACCCTTATAGAACCATTATAGATCCCTTTAAGGAACCTTTAAAGGGTGCCCTAATTTTCGGAAACTCCCAGGTGGACAAGAAAAATAAGCTGGACACGCTTGTGACTTTGATTGACACCTGGATGCAGAACCTGGGCTTGGAAGGTACCGTACTTTAATACTTTTTCCTTAAAGGAAGCTTAGGAAAAAACAACAAGTCTATACTTTTTTCTTAAAGGAAGCTTAGGACAGGAAATAACAGTGTATATTCTTTCTCCCTGGCTACTTAAAAGCCCAGCTATGGTTCCTTAGTATTTACTACACAAAAATGCTCCAAAGCCCAGGAACAGTCGGCCGACGGGCCAGGAACGAATGCTGGTGTTCACGAATAGCAAGAACCAAACCAAGGCTCTGGACGAGTATCTCTGGGACACTGGGCTCTTCTTGAGGAACTTACATGTAAGTTCCCAGAAAGTAGGGATCTATAGGGGTTCCTTTAAGGGATCTATAAGGGCTCCTTTAAGGGTTAAGGGCTTAAGGTTTAAGTTCCCATAGTGGGGATCTATAGTAAATAATATGGTTTCCCTATTGTCATGGTAACATAAAAGGAATTCCTTAACAAGAACACAGGATAAGGAGGTTGCCAAGACGGGCGCCCTTCATGGCGACTTAGACCAGCCGAAGCGAGAGTCAAACCTCGCTCTCTTCCGCGAAGGCAAGATTGATGTGATGCTGGCGACGGATGTAGCATCCAGAGGTCTTGATATCAGCAAGGTGTCCCATGTGGTGAACTTCGACCTGCCGAAGCATCCGCAGGTCTACGTGCACCGAATTGGCCGCACTGGCCGCATCGGCAATCGTGGGACAGCCCTCAGCTTCGTCACTATGGAAGATACCTGGTGGATGGATAACGAAGAGATGCTCAAGGCGTTGCCCAGTTTCATGGAGGGGGCACCGAACACCACGGTGCCGGACTGGCTTGTTGAGAAGTGCAACACCCTAACCGCCGGAGAATGGGGTGCCAAAAGGGACGACACGACGGACGCTCGAGATGGGGATGCCTGGTCGAAGTCGGCACCTTAGTTCTGGGCTTTAGGGTTTATAGTGCTTGTAGGATTTAGGGTTTGGGCTCTTTGGGGTTTGAGGAATTAGGGTTCAATTCAGGGTTCCGGCTTTCGAGTTGAGAGTTTAGGGTCTTGATTGACATGCAAGCGCACAGTCCTGTCATATGGGAGTTTCCCAAAAATTGGGGGGTACCTTATTTGTCCTTATAATAAGGATCCTACTATTTAGGGTACTATATTGGGGTCCCCTATTTTCGGAAACTCCCATATAACCCCCGTACTTTCGACCACAGTGAACTGCCCGAATCAGGTGGACTCCTGCTACCACCGATGGAGAATGGACAAAGAGCCAAAACAATGACAGCGCTTGGCAGGACAACAGTTGGGACCAGCCCAATCCCGAAGAGGCTTTGCCATACCAGTAGAAAGAATCGGCAAGACAAAATGCGCAGAAGGCACCGGGTAGCCTGAATGATGCGGCATGGGGTTCGGCATGCAGCTTAGGCCACCCTGCTCCCGAAGCTTTATGTCGAGATTTCGTTTCTCAGTAGTTCCCAAGAAGAAGTCATAAGACGCTTCACTCAGATAGGCGGCCTAACAACGGAGCTGCATTGAAAAAAGAGGCGCCGGATTGCTTGGCTAGTGGTCTTCAGCAACAGCTTCCAAGGATTCATTGCAGAGATTTAGGGTCGAGGGCTTGGGGTTTAGGGTTTAAATACCGTAACCCTAAGGGTCCATGTACCCAAATAGTATATACTTTGGCCTCAATGTACCTACATAGGGACTACTTTAAGGCCAATGTATATACTATTTGGGTACATGGACCCTTAGGGTAAATCCCTCGCCCCGAAAACCTGCTGAAGTTCCTCAACACGAAGTCTTAACTTGCACTTTTACACACTTAAACCCTATAAACTTTAAGACACCATTACGCCCTAAATCTCTACGCCCAAGCCTGAGCACCCCCAAACAAAGCCCTTATGGGGGTCGGAATTATCATTAATTAGACATATATGCCTTCTAGCCCCTACACAGCTGTACGATGATAGACCCCAAAACCTTCTTCTAGGCAATTGTATTAAAGCCTATCTAAGCCAGTGAGGTGAAGGATCTTTGTTTAAGTTACCCTGGCAGCGCGTTAATCGAGGGGCCTTTATCGTTAGGCTAAGGCTTTAGGGGTATATTCCAGCACATAAAAATTTGGGCCAAATGGAGAGGGCCAAATGGAGATAGTATTTCTACTCGTTCAGACCGCTGTATCTGTATGAAGAGAAACCAGGCTTGGAAGCGAGGTTGTCACTTTGCGTTGGCAGGCACCTGCATCTACATCCGTAGAGCCTGAGCTCACATCAAGAAGAATTAAAGAATCTGGTTCAAGAATCAGGCTGGTACAGCATCCACGGCGGACCCTCCAAGCCCAGAAATTTCGAAAGCCCCAGCGAAGTAATATGTGTAATATCAAACTCAGGAAGTCCTGGTGTTCCCTGGTTATGCATATGGTTTAGGGTTAGGGTTTAGGGTTTTGGGTTTGGGTTTAGGGTTTAGGGGATATGTAAAGGAAATCAAAACTTTTCTGAATCCCACACAAAACCCCGTGAGTTGCTCACAATCCTAAATGCAAGCATCGCCACTCGGCTTTGGACAAGCTTGGTATAGACACCTGAACAATTGGTAATATATACTGTTCTTCGGCTTCCTTATTATGTGTATGTTTTAAACAGATATAATGTTTTTGCAATAGTATACTATACCCCGAATTCCTACTCCAATTACTTGGGCCCCTATACCAAAATTTCCGATCTGCGAGACACTTGGAACTGTTGGGTCCGCCATCGCCAACACCTTCCCAGCAATAAGCACAGTTTAATGTCAATATATTGGGGAGAGGGAGGGAGAGAGAGAGAGAGAGGGAGAGACGGAGAGACGGAGAGACGGAGAGACGGAGAGACGGAGAGACGGAGAGACGGAGAGACGCAGAGACGGAGAGACGGAGAGACGGAGAGACGGAGAGACAGAGAGAGATTTATCTGTAGGTATGTATGTATAAATGTATAATAATCTTTTTGTTTGTATACCTACCTACCTACCTATGGTGAGGAAGATTCCGATGCTGCATAGTCATGACAGAAACGAAAAGGATCAACACCGATGAATCGGTATAACATAGTTGTGTGCACCTTGGCTTGTGTGTTAAGGTTTAGGGCTCAAGTTTTCACGTTAAGATTTCGGGTTTTGGGTTCCAGGCTCAAGGTTGCGTATTGAAACAGATCAAGGGTTCCCTGACCTTGCTAGTACTGACAGAGCCGCGCTTGCTGCGCTCGCCACAGGAAACATATTTCGTATGTAAAAATTCGAGACCACATTTCATTTCGGATTGTCAAACGTGGTTTTGGGGCGCTTTCTGGGGAGTTTGGTCTGGCTTAATGAAGTCTTGGTACATGGCAGGATTGAAATCGGATCGAAGGATTGAACTGCAATGCGGGCCCGAATTCAAGATCCAAGATTCTCCCAAAAACTCTTGGGGTGGATCTTGGATCCAAGCCCGGATTGTAGCTCAATCCCTCAATCCAGTTTCAATGCCGGTATCTCCAAGTGCCAGGTTTTGTAACTGGATTGAAGGATTGAACTTCGCAATCCGGGCCCGGATCCAACATCCAAGACTCTTCAGAGAATCCTGGATTTTCGATCCGGGCCACAATTGAGTTCAATCCTTCAACCCGGCTTTCAAACCTGCCGCGAAACGGCTATGTATGAGGATAGCTTCGTTTGTGGGTGGGTGGGTGGGTGGGTGGGTGGATTTGAGTCTGTGTGCGTGCATGTGGGCTATTCAAGTGGGTGGTAAAAACATAGACAGGCTGTGTAGGCTATTGAGTGGAGGAAAGGACAGAAGCATGACATGTACCATGTTATAATGTATATTGTTTATCTACACACACACATGCAGTATGTATATAAGCACAATATGATAAGTATATTTGCAGAAATACCATATAGTAACATGTTGACAAAGTCACCAAGCTATTGAAAGGAAAAGGCGTATCGAGTATCAGTGCAATAGCAGAGCAGTCGCCGTGTCAAAGCAGTGATCGCAAGACTGCAGGACAGAGGTGCGAGTTCCCAGCTAAATCCATAACACTGAGAAACATTCAGCTTAAGCCCTATAGGAACCCCAAATCCAAAATCCCACATAAAAACAGTGTTCAATCAATTAGACTAAACTGTGAACCCTATAAGCCCTAAACCCTAAACCCTAGACCCTAAACCCAACCCTATAAACCCCAACCCCTAAACCTAACCCTATAAACCCTACAGTAGAAGCCAGAAAGTTGGAACATCATTATCCTCATTCCCTTAAGCTAAAGTATAAGGGATCCCAGCACTAATCCTCCTAAATCCATGTTCCAACTTTCTGGGGTTCACTGTAAACTGTAAACCTAACCCTATACCCAAAGGCTCCACAGTAGTTCCTTTTTGGGATTACCTTATAGGATTCTAACTATGAACCCTAAAAAGGAACTACTATGGAGCCCCTGGGTAAACCCTAAACTGTGAAACCCTAAGCCCTGAGCCCCCCCAGCCCTTCCAAAAGGTATCCGCCAGTCGCAGAGGAAGGCAGCGAGGTCAAGGCTGGGTGGGCTTTACCCAAAGGCCCCAAAGTAGTTCCTTTTGGGGGTTCATATTTAGAATTCTATAAGGTAACCCCAAAAAGGAACTACTTTGGGGCCTATGGGTAATTTGACCTTGAGAAACCTACATTTGTAGTGTTACTGATTATGAGTTGCTTGTAGTTTCCCAGAGAACCCAATACCCCTTAATTAAGGAATATACCTTAAATTATAGAGGCCTTAATATTATGATTTAAGGTTGGGATCTCTGGGTTCTGAAAAGGGTAGGTTGTGTGGGGTGAAGGAACAGCATTGGAGTTTAGGGCCTGTGGTTTTCAGGTTTTAGGGTCGGGTCTGGGTTGGTTTGGTAGTTGGCTGTGGGTGTAAAAAAAGATCCCCGCAAAAGGTACGTTCCAGTTTCTGAAACCCCGCCCGACCCCAAGCCCTGGGTCTTAACACCCGAAATATAAGAAGCCTCAAACCCTGAAACCCTAAAGCCCTAAACCCCCAAACACTAAAGCAATGAAGAGATAGGGAGCTGAGGCGTCTGAATATTGAAAGCCAGCCCTGTGCCGTGAAGTGCGGGTTGCCGTTCTAATCTTCGAGACAAGGGCTCTGTGTGTGTGTGCGTGCGTGCGTGC